>JALLPE010001850.1:0-10810 GCA_036940025.1 Conticribra weissflogii
CCGATCTTGACAACCAACCAAAGTGTCATAAATTCCCAGCAGCATTGTAATTTATTGCAATTTCAATTATCAGAGATTCCTTGTATGTAGGGCATACCATATGATGACCCAGAGAAAAAATTGAATTTTTATTTTTTATTGCATTTTTGAATTCTTTGGAAAAAGAAATGCAACACTCAAAAACAGAAAATCATGCTTGGAAGTACATTTTTGCCCTACAGTGTGGCCCTTTTTGAGCTTTTTTCAACATGTCTCAACAAGTTGCACATTGGTGTCAATGTTGCAAAGTTTTGAGATGTTGTAACATTTAACATTTCCTACTGGGGGTTAAATCTTCCTGAAAACTTGATATCTGGGGAATCGAATTCCTCTGTGTTTGAGAAGACCATGAGAGGATGCATTTGAAGTTAGATTGCATAGACTGGCTCCATTTGGAAGTTTGGATGCTGGTGTACTGGCCCCAGTCAATCCAATCAAACCTTGCATGATGGCAGTGATTTAGGGTAAGGGTGTCCACATGTGTCATCATCTCAAGGGTCATCTTATTGGTGATCATGTGACATTGTTGAGGGACTACCTTGTAAGTACATACTATGGACAAGATAAGGATAATGATGTTGACCTTACTGGAGTGCAGGGAGGGCAATCCCTTGTTGGTGAAGAAGTTGCATGCCACATTACTCTAGAACTTGACTCCATTTGAGTAAACTGTGGTCCTGGTAATGGTATACCCCTGGATGAGAGACACAACACACAGCATAGAACACAAGGAAGTTGTTTTGTGTGGGATGGATGGGATTTGAAGGCAAGAGTTGCCTATTCAGTGTTTGTGGTATAACTGGAGAAAGTGTTCCTGTCTGTTGAGGTTAGTTTCACAGGCTTTGTTCCCTTGGATGTAGCAACTATGGTAGCAACAGTGCATCCAACATGTGCAAGACTAGCTCTGCATTAGGGAAGAAGTGTCTGCAGTGTAGCAGTTGCAGAAAGTCCTGTGCAAGGAAGTTGAAATGTGTCAATGGGTTGTTGGAGTGAGAGAAACATAAGATGTGATTGGAAATGATATCGTTGGAACTGAAAATTGTGTGGCACTGATCCCAATTAGGTTGTTGAGGGTGAAATCAACACTGTAGGCAACCTAGGGCCTTTCTATTGGCAATTTTGTGGATCCTTTGATGATCCGCCTCAGAAGTGACTTTGTTGTTGAACATCAGGAGCAATGGGAATGGGTACTTATCCATTTTGGATTATTGAGAGGTCACCATGACCACCATGTAATTGATGACATGTGCAATTTATTCTAGGGCATTGATACTGATGGTGTTGTTTGATCTTATATTGGCTGCCTGGACAAGGATTCCTGGTGGTCACAGGTAGTGTCATCAGAACTGGATATCCTCTGAGTATCATCCTTTGCAGCACACAAGGAGCAATCCAGAATATGACAGCCAACAGGTTGTGCGGGATCAAACCGGCAACTGAGCATTGACAGGAGGCATTTGAGATGAAGTGCTTGTGATGGAGTAGGTGGGTTGCTTTTATTGTGCATGCCATGGCATGGGACTGGTGAAGGTCAGGTGCTGCTTTGGTCTACTGAATATCGATGATGCTGAATTGTTTGTTGGTGGTTGGTAGGTGATTGTGGTGCAGGCACAGCCAATGTATGATTGAGACACAGAGCTATTGGAGTAAATACAGCCATGGGGCTGCAGATGCAATGTGTCCCAATTAGTTTATGATTGATTTGATATCTTGGAGGAAGACGGCCTTACAATGTGGCCCCAATGTAGGCAGGAGCATTTTTAAGACATCTGCAATGAACTCCAGCAGTAGTTCATAATCCATACAGAGGGTTTTGACAATCTGTCCAAGGATTTATGAGCAGTAGCTGATGATCATTCCTCCACTTGGTCAAAACAGAATGGATCCTGGTGCTTCTTTAGGTCTAACTCACCAAGACGAATTTGGATGGCTTGATGTTAGATGCATCACATATCTCATGTAGTAAAATATGTTAAATTTGTCATAGACATTCTCATATATGAAGAAATGATGCAGAGTTCTTTTCATGGAACCATCTGACTGACTGATCCTGCTGTATCATGAATCCTCTTTGACAGGGGTGAACCTGTGCTTTTTTATTATTCTGGAGGCTATTGCACCATTGCAGTTTGTCAAAGTGATGATTGTGTTTTCCTGTATGGTGTCATGATCAAAGAGCAAAATTGCAAGTTGTTCTCCAATGTTCCGAATGGGTTCCCAGTTGGCTGGGTTGAAGTCAGAGCCAAACATAAGCTCACACTAGAGAATGAAAGTGATCCCAAGGACAAAGGAGAAAGCATCCAAGACATTGGGGGGATGCTTGAGTTGTCTGGAGCAGAATTAAACATCATTGGGATAGAGGGGAATATCTGTTGTCTGTTGTGGGGAATGATATCTGGAGGTTCCAGAGGTATATGAGGAAGTTGACAATGACCATCCTGAATGTATCCAGCTTGGTGCCCAGTTTGATGAACATCATCATGTTGGTTGGAATTGAGTCTAGCTTGGGTTGCTTTGTTGCATTGAAGATGAGTCTGTCTTTCTTTCCCTCCTTGACAAAGTTGTGCTGTGGGGCAAGGAAGATGTTTGGGATGAACTGCAAGAGCCAAGATGGGAGAGGTATGACAGAATTGTTGCATTCCTCCTTGTTCATGGTTTTATGACTTATGATTTCAGCCAATTTCTTGTTGATGGAGGGGTTGACGCCAGCCAACAAAAACCAGAGGAAGTTTTCTCACGAGCAGGACACTATGAAGATGTTTGGGCATCCTGCTGCCATGATTCACCAGTAGTACCAAATTAGATCCCCATCAATGTAGGACAAGATTCTGTTAATGATGGCTTCACATTATAATGAGAGCTTCTGTGTAATTTCTGCCAAGAGATCTCATGACCATGATGACATTGATGCAAAAGTGGAAGAGACATGTCATAAATGAAGTCAGTTTTCTGGGTCAATTGTTGTCTGGACAGCCATGTATGGGATTGGTTGTTTGAACAAGCAGATATCATATGAGGGCAGTTTTTCTGTCGGTTCATGGAGTGGGTGGGTAGATGTGCTGTTTGGTGTCTCTCCAAGTGGTCTGACAACAGGAAGCCCAAGTCCAGTAGATGGAATGATATTGTGTCAAAGGCGGCCTTCTGATGGAAGTAGTGGTTCAAATTTTTGGCCCCCAAATCAAGAACAACAGAGCAATGTGGCAGAGAAGATGGAATCTTTTCAATGGGGAGCAGCGTCTTCAGGGTTGCTAATAAATGTCTCACCTTCCTTAGAAGGGAGAGTGCTAGAGGGTGTAGCCCCATGCTGATAGAGTTGGGAAGTAAGCCAAGGAAATTGCGTGGGTGATTGGGCTGGAAGTTAGTGGGATTGGAAAGAGGCAACTACCTGAGGTCATGGTTGAGCAGACATCCTGGAGATAACCAGGATGGCAAAGTTCTCTAGTGGTTTGCATGCAAAGGTGAGTGACCATGATTGTGACCTGGTGAGTTGAGGAGGTGATGCAAAGGTTTGTAACCAAGTAGTTAGGTTGATGGAGAGCTTGGTTGGACTATGGCATGGAAAAGAGTTAGTGGTTGGAACAAGGCCAGCTGATATTGGGTTGGTCCTTACCTTATGGTTATTTGACTGGGGTCACTTTGATGATTTCAAATTTGACAACTTGGGGTTGCATGCTAGATTGGGCAGGCCTCAAATGTGGTTGATCAAGATGTCCTGATCATTTTTGGGCATGTCATTGATGCATTTGTGTGGGTTAGGGCAAGGTTGAGGCAACAAGAGACACCGTTTTTGAGAAATCCCCTGCAGAAACACCTTTGCTGACCTGGTGGCATGGGCATAATTCCCTGGACAATTGGATGAGGTTTCCCTGCCACAAGAAGTCTGGTTTGCACAATTTTCTGAGGTCTCTTGTGACTTGTCCCTTTTCTCCTGGACCAAAGGTAGGACCTTGGGGTCAACCAGTGTAGACCATTGTGTCCTGGGTTGGCAGGCAGTACCAAACAGTGTGCTGTAAGCCAAAGCATTTTCATTATACCTGGAGCTGTTCCTCACATCTGTGTTGTCTCTGGTCCAAGTCCTTAAAAAGAGGAGTACAAGGGAGAACTGCTACCCCAGAGGCTATGAGATAGAATTGTTGGAGACTGACATCTAGAATATCTTGAGCCATGCTGATTTTTTTTTAATGGATTGAGAACCAGGCCATGTTCTGTGCCAGATGGAGAGTGTTTGAGTGGAGAGCCTCCATCCCAGCATAATGGAAGATGTTGTCAAAACGGTCAATGACCAAGTATGAGACAAAAAAGCCTTTTTATCACAGTATTAAGAAAGGCTCAAAATGTAATGATATCACTCAATTTCATCTTGATCTGATTGAGGGAGGGGACTGTGTTGTTGTTGCTGCTGGTCTTTTTGTTGTCATGTTGAACCTGTGTGAAGAGGTGACAGAGGAGGATTTGATTCATGCAAACTGCAATGCCCATGGAATGATCAATGTCTGTGTTGATGGAGACAGTAGTTCTCACCTTGGTGAAGTTGTCTGCAGATTCCCTTAGGAGGAGTTCTGCTTTGAAATGGTTGTTAGAGAAACAGATGCTTGGGTACCAGAGTATGGTGGGATGAGGACCAGGACATTGAATACTTCCCAATCCCTACTGTTTCTGAATGTTCTGATGTCTTTGGCTCAAAACTGTCTATTTGTCAGGTGTCCCTTGACAAGCCTACTCATGTTGGAATGACATCTTGTGTTTCTCAATATGTAGTTGCATTTCTTTCCAATGGAGTTGATGAGTGTGGTGACGGGATTTCTTAAGAAGGTGAGGCATTGTGTTCCACTGTTGATCTCACTGAGGTCATGACCTGTCTCAGTCAGGACAGGGGGAAGGAACACATGTCCTTGTCAAAGGAGGCAGTTGACACATACCATCAGACCAAGTTGGCATTGCTTTTTGGTCTGTGGTAGGGAGTGGACAAGAGTTGAATGGCATAACATGAGGGATGTAGGGTGAAGCATGAAAAGTGATGCAGGTCATCTGAGGACTGTTCAGAGCAGTGGGACTAGGAATTTCCAGGGGCAATAGGTGCATGAAACTGCACTGGGAAATGAGAACAACCAAGGGAGCTGTGTGTTAGAACACACCAGAGGAGATGATGGAAGGAGCAAGTTGATAAGGGGTTTCAAGTTAAGAATAAAAACAAAAATAGAGCCCAAAGACTGTGAATCAATCTAATGAAATCATCTCTCAAAAATTTGCAAGATTGTCTTGATTGGGGTACTTTCTGCTGCCTAAAGCATTACTTGACAATGTGGCTGCTATGTGGTCTGACTTCATGCACGTGAGGTCATTCTGGCAGGTCTATCCTTAATCTGTGAGTTTGGATCATGCATTCAATTTTTTGTTCAGCCTGACCCTTCTCTGCCTTCAAAATATCAAGCCCTGTGAGAATCACTGAATAAAGCAAATTTTTTCTCACACCAACAAAAATATAAAAACCCATTACTAACAAAAACTCTAACATAAGTTATGATGTTATTGGCTTTCAATATTTACAATGTTAAAAATGCAAATATTACTATACAATAGAGGTATTGTAACACAATCATAATAAATATATTTATAATACACATGTCCTGGCCAAAATGGGGGGAGGGGCGCCATTCTACTCACAATTATTTAAAGTAAACACAAAAATATACCTACAGAAATGAAATGAAAAATATTTCGTGAAAGATGCCAACAAAACCATTGTTTCAGCTATTAGAGAGTGTTTTATCTCCATTATTGACTATTGATAATGCTAAATAATATACAAAAGATATGAAGAGATGGACTGTAAGACAAATATTTTAAATATATATCATTTTTATCATCAATAACTTTACTGAAGGGGAGGAGAGAGTGGTCTTTCCCCATCCAATGGCACCCTACTCAGACACATATGATAGATGAAATCAATTATCACAATTGAATCTCACTATTCCAGTATTTTCATTATTCTTCCACTCTTTCATAGTTTTCAAATTCAGTTTTTATTGCAGATTACTACCAGAGTTACCACATTTGTACCCATTAGTCAAGTTACCAAAGAACCTAGAAGAATTGTGCTCACCATGGAATGTATTAGAGTTTGATATTGATGAGGGAAAGGCATATACCATCAGAAGAAGGAGTAAATAAATGCATTAACTGCTGATAATGTTTGGGATGTTGTCAAGAGGATGATTGCCAACAAGCACTCTTCTGGCACTGTTGTTACTCACTTTCATTATATTTATGGTAAAAGAATGTTGAATTTATTAACAAGAAGGAGTTAGAAAATGATGAAAAAATGGGTATCAATAGATTTAGTTTGCTCTGATTGATTTTATTTTTCACAAAGACAAGTAAAGTTGCCATCAAAGTGCAGAAAGGTAACCCCCTCTATTGTGGTGCTTCATACTAATAACAATATATATAATGAAATTCTTGGAATTTTTTTATTATATAAATGATGTATATATTATTCAGCATTGCTGGGGGTCAATAATGAATCAGCAGATTTTAAACTTCTGTAATCATTGCTTTGTTTTCACTATTTTTTGAAATGTATGATTCTTGTTGATTTTTCTTGATAAAGGTATGTTTGTTGTGAGGAAGAACTCACACATAATCATCCAACTCAGCTGAATATATCATTCAATCCAAATATAATGAATGAATCAATCCATTGGAAAGATTCAAAAAAGTCTCCCCTACTTTAGTCTATTTACATCATTATTAACAAAATACATGTATTTTTCTGTAAAATGACCTACAATATCACATGTATTAACAAGGATTATTAATATCTAATAGTATTATGTATGTTTTTGAAAAATCTAAAATGATGTATTTTATTGAGCAATATCATAAATGAATTTGTCTAGATATTTCAATTCATTTTATTTCTATTGGTTTTATTTTTGATAAAAATTGTCAGAGCAAGTTTCTGAAATTGGTGATTTTGGTCATCACAATAACTCCCAGACATCATAATCAACTGGCTGTAGTTATTGGTAACTGATTTTGTTCAAGAAATGTTGAAATTTCAGAAAGACTACATTGATTTGGAATGGTAAAAGAAATTCTTCCTTGGAAATAAACATGGCTGAAGTTAATAGAAAAATAACTTACAAACCATGGTGTTTATGGAAATGATAAGTCTCAGGGTATATCATTTCAGATCCCCAGTACACATATTACAGGAAAATATGCAATTGAGTGTGCTTGATATTGCTAGTAAGTTAGGTCCAACACACTCTCACCTAAAATAGACTTTGGACTCATCAGTGTGCCACTGGTAAGGTCAGTGGAACTCTGTTCTGATGTAAGACAATGTTTGATTATTGATGAAGTAATCAACACTTCTGAACAGAGTATCATTCAACAATTCACATTCAATCATTATCAGTTGCCTTCATCTAAGACCTAAATTTACCATGATAGTGTCTTGAATGCTCTGTGTAGTTACCATTGTCACAAGAAGTTGGTAGTTTCATATCTCTTCAAACCAAATACAACTCTTCATTAAATTGTTACACAACAGCTACAACCTACCAACAAGACTAAATTATGCAAATAACATGAATTGCAATGTTTTTAGAGCTAAAGTTGAATTATTTTCAACTACATCTTTTCTTGAATAATTTAATAAAAATGGACAACATTTTCTCTTTGTCTAAGGCTGATAGCTCTAGTTTGACAGAGTTAGTTGGCATAGAATATATCTAAGAACAACAGTATAAGGCAATCAGCTTAATTGAAAATTGAAAGAATATGTAATAAAATAATGTCAGATCTTTCTTACTCTTCTTTTGGGTCACCCCTTTCTAAAATCCAAATCATTGGTTCAGATATATTATATTTTAAACAGAGTACCGATTCCTCTGTAAGTTAGTACAGTGAATTAATTCGTTTTCTAGGTCTCCACAAGGATTAGGTATTTTTTGTGATCACTATTTGGTATTTGGCATGTGACATTCTAATTCATAAGTATGACATGATAGAATCAATGTAACTCATCACAAACACTACTGAGTGTGTTTGCACATAGATTAGGTGCTCAATGTATCTGGTTCCTGGAGTATGTTTCAAAATATTAAAATAACAAACTAATCAGTTATTCATAGAGTGATATGAAGCATCATTGAATATAGAAATGCACTGTCTATTGTGCTTCAACACCTTCAAATATTTGAAGTCATTGTTGGTTCAAATTGAAGGTTTTTTATTTAGCAACAGTGACAACCACACACAGCACATAACACCATCTTAGCTACATCCACCACAGTACCAAAAAAATAAAATCTAAATATCTTCTTATCCCTCCTCTCATGGCTCTCATCCCTCGGCCTCCCATGTCCCTCATGTATTGGATCTCTTCCATCAGCTCTCTTATTGTGGTCATAATCCTCTTGCCTCCCTTCCTTGGCTTTTGTCCAAAATTCTTGGCTTTCCTTGGTGCTTGGTGCTCCTACCTTGGCATGCTCTCACTTGGCTTTTGCCTCCCTTAAATGGCTCTCACCCAGTTCCATGCTGCTTGGCTCACCTTAGCTTTGATCATCATCACAGCCATTAAGACCTATTGGTTCTTCCGGGCAATATCTGTCTAGGATAATTAGAATTAAATACAAAACTGTAAACCAGATAATAAATTTGTTTACTATCTACTTTTATTGGTTTGTTGTAGTTATTTATGATTATATGTTACCACATTTTCTGCAAGTAAACTTACACCCTAAGCAATTTGGACATTTAAATAGTAAAGACTTGTTGATGGCATACATGTTTAGCAGCTGTATTTCTTCTACATAAAAAACTATTTCATTTTCACATAATTTACTAGCTTTATGTGCATGGATAGTCAACACAATTAAATGTTGGCTGGAATAATTTGTGACTGTCTTTTTACTTAATTTTTGAAAAAATTATTGCAACATCAGTCAATCATACCACCATCATTTTGGACCCGTTGTTTTGTGTTGGTGTTTGAACCAACACAACACAATCAATCACTTCCAACTGAGCCACAGACAGATACAGACATGAGAATCCATGAGGGAGGATTCCTGGGAATCTAGGTCAGGCACAAATAGGCACAACACTACTGACTAGCAATGAAGGTAGTTTACCTGTGCACCCTTGATAATATGATAATTGGTCATTTCTTCTTGCATGCACTAATTGCAACTTTGTCCAACATTTATTCTTTCTATGATTTAATATGGTGAAAATCAAGTTTTTTGAGGTGCTGATGATCTTTACTGCAACTTTGCAAATTCCAAGAAAGGATTTGTAATCATGGAGTCAATGAGTTAATTCTACATGATACTATTTTTGATGCCTTCTTTGATAAGACAATTCCAAACAAAATATTTCTACCCCATAAATTTTGAGTTATTTCAAGATTTGATGTGATACTGCATCCAAACATCTCATGTTGGGATCAACACTTATTAAGCTTAAATGATAATGCATCGTATTAAAGGTCATGAATTATTTTGTGTTCAAATCAAATATCTTAGATTTATTTTAACATATACTCCAAATCTTAAGACACTGCCAGTCATGTCATATAGCATGCTCAAATGTTATTTGCCTACAACAAAATAACAACCCATGCCCTATCAAGATGATAAGGGAGAAAATCTCACAATGATAATGATTTTGGTGAGTTTGTCTTTGTTGACCAATATGTGGCTAACACTACCAGAGGATTGATATTCAATTACAGACATGACCCACCACACAATTATAGATAGTAGTACTTTTTTTAAGATGCTGTTACTGGTCTTATTTGAAAATTATGAAATTAAAGTACATCCATTTTTTAAGGAAAAGTCTCAATCAAGTAAGGATAATACTCAAAAATCGATTAAAGACATGTTGAAATATTGTTTGCAATTCAAAAAGCTTCAAATGTAATCAGTTTGTAAGAAGGAATGGGTGCATGACATATGATTTATTGGAGAGCTGATATAAATGTATTTAAAAACATGGGCCTTGATATGCAAGTAATTATGACAAGATTATGTGGTGTAAATACAACTAAAATTATAACAATAAATAGTAGTATATATGCACTCAAACTAGTATCTTTATATTCTATTTGAAAATTGTGCTTGAACGTGAGACATTCTGTGGAATCCATATTATGTTGAAAAAACATGACATAATTTGAATCATTGCTTCTTGAAGAATTTTTAAAAACTCATTTCTGATTAAAAATTGGTCCTATGTATGGGAATATTTGTCTTACTTACATCCAAGAGCAATGATGAACATTTTACATGTAATCAAACAGTAGAAAAATTGCAGCACCATTCAATTGCTTAATATAACAATGATTATCATGACAAAATCAATTCAATCGAAATTAATAAAAAATTGTTTCAACATTGAATACATTGCAATCATATGACGTTAAATTGATTGACATTCCCATACTTTTTGCAACATAGCTAAAACTGTTTCTTCCTCATCATTTTAATTGCTATACTGCAAATAAACCTGTTTTGTGACATTCATACATGTGGAATAATCAATGACAACATACCAACATTAAGACTAGTAGTGTCATACCTCTAATGAACCTCTAATACTGCTCCAAATATGATATGTCAAAATAGCTTAAAAGCTAATAAAGGAGTGAAACAAAAAAATAGATGTGATACTAAAACAGTTTCAGATTTTATGAGCTAATTTGACTATCTGAGAAATGAATTGCGCTTTCCCAGGTGATAAGGGGGAAAGGGGA
>JALLPE010001851.1:0-10798 GCA_036940025.1 Conticribra weissflogii
TGGCTACCGGCGCGGGCAATATACAACAGAGTAAATCTCCTACATTGGTATTGTACTTCTTAGCACAATGATAAATATGTACTCTTTAGTAACATCATACAGGGCAGTTCTCGATGTCCACTACTACTCATATTATATCTTTTTTTCGTCTTGGTCTTGAAGGCGCTCGAGAGGTACAATATCATGATTCTGATGTTTGCAGGTCAACAATATGAACTGCTTCGTGAAACTTTATCTTGAAAACTCTCGAACGAATGATCCTACCTCGACGCTCATTTTTTTTTGTATTCCATTCCACAAGATAACATAATCTACTATCTACTAAAACAAAAAGAAAAAATTATAGTTCAATTCATCCGTCCCTGCTCATGATGCCATATTGCACTCGCTGTGACATCGAACATATTGCCGAGTATGGAAAAGATCACCCGTGGTGGATCGTTCGACTCCTTTTTGTATTCTTTGGAAATCCCATCATCATATTCTTGTACAGTATATCTTCAATTCCAGTGGCACGATCATCCAATGCCAATATGTTCATCGTATCGGTGCTTCTGTATCCTGTCACATTTCCTCTATACATCAAATGGATCGCAATTAATATGTCTTGTATAACAAGATGCTGTAATTCAACTCGATCTTTTGATTTGGATTGCTTTCTCTCATCGTATGGATCGACGTCATCATTGATTACAGCAATTCCTTGGTCAATCGCCATGCTTTTCTTTATTGTATTTGGCGTAGGTAACAGGGACAATTTCAAGTTTTTCTTTGCGCCATTGGCGGGTGTTGTTTCGATAACCTACGTCGTTATGTGGATTGTTGCCGTCAAACAATCGCTGACAAAAATAGATTCCACACATGGTGATATTACGTTAGCGAAAATACAAAACAAAAATAATGTTCTTCATATAGAGATAGTGTAATGGTGATGCTGCATAATGTACGATGGGTCCACCGAGGATGTTTCTTTAATCATGGTAATATAATATCATCAAAATGAGACAAACACTAGTCAAAATAACGCAAGTCATTTGTGATAACATCACTTTAACATTTTATTGATCCATTTGAGAATGATAATCAGTGATTCTAATTTTTTTCATTTTTATATCTCGCTCCGTAAAATACTCAGAAAGTCTCACAATAGCATGAAGAGTACCTTGAACGATAATTACACGCAAAATTGAAGTAGTAATTTATATTTTTGTAGCAAAAATAGGTCATATTTTGCTGCGGCACTTCATGCGTAAAATAATATTATCATATTATTATAGGACGTACCTACTCCCCGACCTCGCAACAAAATTCTACATCACCGGACAAAGCACACCAGGCAACAAAGCTTAAAATAAGCAGTTGAACATGAGCAGGGCATTCGTTTTCACCTCAAACAAAATTTCCCTCCTCTTTGGCGCCACCTTGATTGCCGGCTACCTTCTTGGTCGGCTTACAAGCACTGCAGGCAAACGTAGCAAAAATCAAACTCAAGTCAGTGGAAATGAGAATAATTCCGGTGCATTCGTCCTCCTCGTGAATTTGAAATTCTCTGAACTATCTCATAGAGACACATTCCTCCAGCTAATTAAACCAGTGTGCCAAGATGTAATCGAAAGTGAAGGACCGAATGGTTCCGGGACGACTCTATCGTATCAGGTTGCCATCAGTGACAAAAATCCGTTGATGGTTGTAGTAATGGAGCGTTATTCGGATAAGGACAATGGATATTTGACTGTCCATAAATCAGGGAAAGAATTTTTGAAATTTAGAAAAGAGCTTCAGGGCTTGCAAGAGAGGGGGGATGTGGAGATTAGTGGGGAAAGTTTCATCGAAACTGAATTGGGTTTTGTTTAGATGAAACGCAATCGGCTGCTTCTAAGAAGGCTATACTACTGGAATGCAAAAAATTCAAACATTGTTTGGATGTGACGAAATAAAGCATCTCAATATTGGGTCCGAATGAGAACGGTGTAATTTATTTTTTGCCTGTAACATGCAAAAAATTTCATTTTGCGCTTCGCATTGCAAAGAAATAAAAGGATTTTGAAATGTGCTATTACTGAAGATATTTTAGATCTCAAGCATATTCATTATTCAGTAGTTACAGTTGCTTTTTAACTCATAATGGCTACTATGTGATTTGGAGTTTGTCTAACTGTCTCGCAGAGATAACCGATGTCAGTGGTGTAGCTTACCAAGGGATCTCCAATCCATCCTCACAGTTGATGAACTTTCCAGTTGACTCCATTCCATTCTTGATCACCTCGTACAAAACCCTCTTGGCTCCAATACTGGGGTCCACTGCTCCCTCGACTTCCCAAATATGCTCATACTTTTTCGTCATTTCGGTTTTGTTAAATCCAGGATGAAGGAGCAATACTGAGTATCCCATATCCTTCACTTCCTCTGAGAGAAGAACTCCGGCCATGTTGCAAGCTGCTCGAGACATGTGATGTCCGTAATCTCCACCGACATCCTTATTTTGAGTGGCCCGCCATTCCACCGATCCCGCTTGAGAAGTGATGATGACCAATTTTGCACCGTCAGCCAAAGCTTTCGACTGAATCAAAGCGTTATTCATTCTCAAAGGCCCCAAGGCGCAAATATCAATTTGCTTCAATTCTTCCGCGAAATTCAAAGAATCGGTTTTGACCAATTCCTGGGGCCCATAAAAGTATCCGGCATTATTGACAACAACATCCAACGCTCCTCCGTCGCCCTTCACGCGTTTGGCAACCTTCCTAACGGCCTCGTCATCAGTAACATCCACTCCGCTGTAGACATTCCATTTCCCAACCAGTTTCTCCAACTCGGGGGAGCTGCTTCTGCAGACAACAATAGCAGTGGCTCCGATAGCAACCAACTCCTTCACGATAGCGAGTCCCAATCCACGGTTTCCCCCGGTGACCAAGACGCGTTTTCCGGAAAGATCTCCGCCATCGTACATGGATTCGATATCGAGGTAGCGTGGGTTATTGTCCTCTTTCGCCTTAGCGAAACGAGCTACTTGATCGGCCATTGAATGACTTCCTCCGCGGGTTTCGTCGAAATCCGCGACGGCTGTCATGGTTGTGAGTTGGGTACGGGAGGACAGAGAAAAATGCGGGGTTGTCGGGCAAAATGACGAGACTTGGTGACCTCCTGAGAGCAACGTAACAATCGCGGAAAGGGCAGTTTTCATGGGGGCCATGGTGAACTCTTTTTTGTGAGGCCTTCAGTCGTCATTCTCCGCGCTCGCTTTGTACATAAGTAGTAGTATGGTAGGTAGGTAATTACAAGATATGGTTGGGAAGGCTGAGACTGACGTATGCGAATGGGGAAAGACAGGCGGATTTTATGTAGACGTTGTTGTTGAAAAGATTATAAATTCCTCCGATGAAAATGTCAATCGAATCAGTAAAAAATCTTCTCACTGGAGATACCGAATCTAAAATATTCTTCTTCGATGTTCTTGGGAATGTCATTTGACATCATTCTTTGTGTTCTCATCCACAGTATCACATTTCGCCAACTCTCTCGATCACTGTCAGTAATAGTGAAGAGTGCACAATATAATACTCTTATTATTATTTTGACAACGATACATTGGACATTATGTAATACTAAGTAGGAATGGTTCCCTTTTCATTGAACTGGCACCTGGCATCTTCTCGATATCTCTGGCATAAAATCGATCGCAATTTATCGCAGATGGATGTGCGTGCTCTCGATCTATTCGTTGTTATAGAAGTGCTATGCTCACTCCTACTTATAGAAGAAAGCCTTCTTCGATGAGAACTCTCCATCTGGATTGGAGATGGGAAGAAGGCGATGTTGCGATCGCATTGAACAGAGATTGCAACAAGCAAACATAAATCTATACTCAAAACAACAAAGAACAACAGACACAGAACGTCGCATCGTATTTTTCTAAACACAATGGCAGAGATTATTGATCAATTCAAAATCCCGACGGAGGAGGAAAAGCACCGAGCATGGCGTGATTTCCGGGTGAACTACCTTTTGCCTCATGGAAAGGAGTGGTTTTCTGGGCCCTACATGCCCATGGAAGTTTTGCCACCCAAGGAAAATTGGGAAGCAAATTCCACTCGTCGACTCTCGAGGAAGGATATCCAAAAAGCTTCGACGAAAATCAAGAGGTTTGTGGAAAGGAGGTTGGAGAGTGACTTGAACGTGTTCGAGGTAAAAATAAGATACCTCACTTCGTGACACAGCGTCTGCTCCTTTTGTTGATAAAAATATAATGGCATTTACACAATTTTGTTCTCATTGCTTCGCCTATGCCGCAGCACACTGCCCCAATCGCCTTCGCTCATGGGACAGGAGTCAACGATGAACTTGACGGCTCTGAAAGCAAAGCTCCAGTTTCATTCCTCGTCCCCAATCAATTCGTCCCTCGAGGAATTGAACCTAAGCCCGTCGAAGATCTTACTCCAGATGAACGGCAGGTCCTCACGCAATACCAAATGAAATGCGAGGTAATGCAAAGCCTCGCCAAGTGGAAGCGTATAATGCTGGCACGGTTGGGCGTGGATGTAGGAGAGGGTATTTATTGTGCTTCCACTTCGATTAGGAAGGGATACAAAGGGTAAGTAAGGATGTAGAAAGTGATCATCAAGTGACATAATGCAATGGATTCAATCCTTCGACAGTATTCTCAATTGCTTCTAATATCGTTGTTGCAATCTTGCCCTATTCCTTCAGAGATGTGACACATTCAGTTATCGCAGATCAATGGGATTACGAAATACGCATTTCCGAAGAGGAACGAAATGTGGAAACACTGAAGAAGTACGTCCGCATCATTTGGAAGATAATCACAGATGCCGAAGATTACATTCTGCGAGAATATCCCGACATCCTTCTTCCCGGGCATCCAACTTCCGATATTCGCTTGCCCAAGGAGATAACCTTTTTGACGTCCGAGGAATTACACGCAAAATATCCTAAAATGGATGTTCATGAAAGGGAGACTGCAGCAGTTCGCGAGTATGGTGCCATATTTATCATCGGCATGGGATGGCCGATGAAAGATGGATCGGCTCCCGAAGAGGTACGGGCGCCTGCATATGATGATTGGAATATGAATGGGGATATAATGGTCTTGGTGAGTGATTCTTTCACGGAGATTGTACGAGTGCGTTGGATTCAAATCCTAATGATGTCTCTAACTCGGTCGTGTATTTTTGATCAAAACAAACGAAGCACCCGCTCACTGGGTACCGCCACGAGTTATCAAGCATGGGCATCCGCGTAGACTCCAAATCTATCGTCGCGCAACTCAAGCACCGCGGTATGGAAGATAAAATGGAGCTTCCGTTCAATTCTGCAGTCACCAACAATGAGCTCCCGTTATCATATGGCGGAGGCATTGGTATCTCTCGATTGCTCATGCTTTTACTTCGCACGTGCCATATTGGAGAAGTCCAATGTGGATTGTGGCATGACGAACATTTCAGGCAGGTCAGCGGAGAGGTAGGAATTGATCTCATCCCCGATCGTATTATCGGATGTCTAAACTGGAAAGAAGTGAAGCCACATGCTGGAGCTCCAAAGGAAGCATCGGAGCCTCAGTAGAAACAATATTTGGAGCAAAACGTTAAGGGCTAGGGTGGTTGATCCGAGACATACCTTGGCATCATTTTGTATATCTAATCCAGAAGAATCAGTTGTTGGAACGCGAATAATTTCCATCGCATCTTTATGTCAGCGGGAAAAGTGAAAATCTTGCTGAACACGATTAAAAGACAAATAATCAAAAATGTAAATGTAAAGATATATTTATGAAAGTTTGAGTTGATTGCGGACTGAAAAAAATATAATGGGTGGACAGCAATAAGTGAGGTCCTTCTTTATCAGCCTTGGCGAAATAAGGCTGCCTCAAAATAGCGCCATGTCCAGATCCGCTCAATCCGACAATATCACGACATGGAGAGGAACAACTAGCAAAAGTAACCCATGAAACGCGCGACAAAAATCTGAAGAAATCTCGGTATAAAGAAATGGTGTAGAATCTCAATAAATTCATGCAAATTTGAGTTATTTGTGGAATGAAATAAATGGAATAGGTGAGTGAGTGATAAGTAAGGTCCTATGTTATCAGCCAAGGCAAAATGATGATGCCTCGAAATAACACCGTGTCCAGGTCCGCTCAATCAGGCAACATTGCGACATGGAGAGGAACAACTAGCAGAAGTAACCCATGAAACGCGTGACAAAAATCTGAAGAAATCTCGGTATAAATAAATGGTGTGGAACTCAAACAGAATCGACGTCGTGTCATGAACGTAAGTCCGATTGTTCTAAAATTACACGTCAGATGGGAAAATTCAACCATGGTGATAAAGGACGATCAAAAGGTTTGAGAAAAAAATGAGCGTGCCAATTCCCCTTCATATGATGACATCATATTCTATCGTACTGAACCGTAAGACTTTTCCAAATTACATGAGTGTGAACGGAGCTGCTGCAATCATAGGTGCCGCAAACATCACCAAAGTTTTGACATCATCATCTCCGACCAAAGTTTGAAGCCCAGACAAAGTGGCCAACCATGCAACCATCAACAATCCCCGGCTCATGAGCTTGTGTGCTTTGCGAATGGTTCCATTTTGCTTATCTACGCCGAAGTCGGGGTGAAGGAACACGCCCCCTGCTAGTCCGGCCATGATACATCCAATGAGGACGGCTAGACCAGCTGCAAATTATTTGCATCATTGTATCGTATTTTCCGGGAAATCGATCGGATGGAAGACACATTTTCAAATGGAGAAAAGATTCGAAAATTTTGTTTCACGCTTCGATTAAAAAAAAACGATAGGACATTTTTTTCTATACTCACCCCAAGAATGAATGGTAGTGAAGTGTTCTTTTCCCATTTTTTCCTTATTCTGGTAAATCACGTAAAATCCGCCCCCACTGAGAAACATTCCCAACCACGCCATGATCCCGTGCAATTTGGTATTGGTGTATCCCATTCTTTTTTTGGTCAAGGCTGCTGCCCCCATCATTCCAACCATACCTGATGAAATGCAAATGTGGATACGAAAAATAATTTTGTTGGGATTGATGATTCAAACGAGCGATGCAAGAAACAAAGACGTTGTTGGATGTATTTGCTGAAAGGCTTTCTTACCGAGCATCATCAAAAAGGGATGCCACGAGAAGTAACGCCATCCAGCTCCTTCGGGGCGAGTTCCGGCGTAATACCCTCCTATCACAGATTGAGCCGCGAGCACCCCGAGTAAAACCACCTGGCATGGCAAAATTTTGAACGCAATCAAATGAAGTTGAGCACATCGCGTGAACCGAAAAAGGGTCCACACGGGTGAACTCCCAAGTTTGAGGGAACGGCGGTTGGAGCATTAATAGCTTGTTATCTTCAACCGTGAACTGTTGTAAAGTTCCTTACCCTGCGACGACGAGGTATGCCAACAATATTAAACTTACATATTTTTCGGTGGGGAGAGGTTCCATCTTGGGCGGCGCCATGGTTTTTCAGTTGTGGTGGTAATATTATTGTGTACTACACTATACTATTTTCAAAGAAGTGATGTCAGGTGTTTTTTCGGCTCACTTATGGCTCTCTTTTTCTGTCACACCCACACACTCCTCATGCACACCATAAAAAACATACCGCGATCTTTCTCTAAAAACTCTCAAAACGGAAACTTGCAGAGTTCAAACTACGACGAAGAACCGTGTAAATTAACGAAAGGTATTTGATAGATATCTAGAAAGACGAAACGTATGAAAAATGCAACGTGAAGATTTAATAATAGAGTCGATTCTCGAGTAAGAGGAAACCACACATGCCTAATCGACCGCAGTACACTAATATTATGAATAATTACCATACGATGAAGTGTCGCAGGAAATGGATTGAAAATTATTATTATTAATGCAATAATCACTAGAGGTGAAACAGGAAAAATCAGTCAATCTTTGTAATTGCTTCGTTGTTATCCATGAGATCAATATATCTAAATAATATGGCTGTTGTTTCCTCAATCCCTCAACCCATAAAAGAAACCCAGCAGAAAACCGCCGGCATCTGGTACTTTATTTGTCAAAATCACCTTCAATTTGGACCAATACTTTTTGACGTCTGTCTCGGTAATTTTGCCGTCATTGTCCTGTTCGAACGTGGTTGAACAACATTTGTTGCGTAATTTTTGGTTGAATTGCACCAATCGCCATTATTGATAAGGAAATGAGAAAATGAAACGATAATAGAGGCGTGAATATTTCGAAATCATTTGAGTCCAAAAATATCGTCAACCATGAAAAAATTCGAAAAGGAAGAAAGAAGGAACGCAGGTTCCACACCCTTCGTCGTCACTTCTACCAAGAATTAATCACTTGACAGGAAAACGACCGCAACAAGATCATTCAAGAAAAGTGTGAGTTAATCATGACAATTAAACAATGATGAGTGCTCACCGTATCAATTAAATCCATGGCACTCTTTTCGACTTTCTTCCAATCAACCGCAATATACCCCATGTGGGCCAGACTTTGCAAACCAATAAAACTCAACCCGACAATAAACGCCACTGATTTTCCAATCTTCTTGGCAGAGACTGCGGAGCAATAACCCATGAACGACGAAAAAGTCAACTTCTCAAGGATTGGCTTGGATTTTTCAATGAGATTTTGCATAGGGTCGGATTCATCAGGCGAATCACCGCTGTTGGGATTAGAAGAGTTCCAGAGAGGCATCCTTGAAGTGGGAACGGACGTTCCTTTGGCTGAGACAGAGAACGGAACAAATTATTGTTAATTCTGACTGCTATAACACTAAAACACAACAAAAAACAAGTAATATTGCAATTTCAAGCAGGCAAGCGAGCTCAGGCAAGCGTGAACAATTCAAATATACCATATATTATATATAAAAAAACAGGAGAGCGCGTACGGGTCGGAGAGCCACGTTTGTATTTTTTTGTGGCGTCGTCGACGATGCGAGTGTTTAGTTGTTTTGAACGGAAGAAGAAGACGAAGGTATTTGCCAGATGTTGAAGTATATTGTAATGTAATAATACCAGGGCCTTGCTAAAGCGTATAATTTTAAATGAAACTTTTGAATCAAACTTTTTTCATATAAATTGCTTTATATAAAAATGATTTTCAAAAGTAAAAATATATAAAAAAAATTGGCAGTGTAGAATAGATTGCGTTCTTTTGTGTACGTGTTATTGTACCATAATCAGTACGTACTATGTATTACCCATGAATGTATTCCATATCCCATAAAAATATTTATCAGGAGGACAACAATAAAAAAGACAACGAAACGTAGATTCGCAGATTGATTTAACGAGTCCATCAGCCAGAAAATATACATCAATTATTTACAATCACACTTTTAAGAAGTACAATAGTTCAACTACGATACTGCATTTTAGAAGTGTGATATTGATTTAAGTGCAATTATACAATATATTTAAAAATTATGACAGTTTAACTAGAATAATTACTGAATACTTTTATTTCTCTGCATTATTTGCAATCTTGAGAAGCATTGCTATATGCACCATGAACCATCAGAGAATTGTGGAACTTTCACTTTGTTTCTTTTTCACAAAAATGTCCATCATAGGTTGTATGATAAACAAAAGGCATCATACTATTCACTTTCTGGATTATAAAGTTAATTGTCTGCTTTCTCAGAATAGAGACAAGCGAACCTCAGTTATTACTCAATTTTGGAAGTGACAGAAATTAAACAAGTTCTTCTATGAGTATTTCAAATTCTCCATGGCTTTGATTACCCAAAAAAGCAATTATATATGATCACCATCATTCTAATACAAGAAGTGGATGTGACCTATAACACAAAGATGAAGTAATAAATAAATTATCTACAAGAATGAATGACAAGAAATAATAATTGTTTGAGAACAATAAACATTTGCTTGAGAGGCCAGAGAAATTCTTGAACGGACAATAATTTTGGCATATTCATACTGCCAAGCAACTATAGGAGCAAGAGAATGAAAGCAAAATCCATTAAACAATGACTTAAAAGCATCTCATAATGGTACAAACAGAAAATCGAAAATCATGAGTTTGATTTGCACATATTTGGGATTCATATGTAGTTGGAAGCTGCAAACAAGCTCAAATCTGCATATTGGTACCTCAGAAGGAATAAATTGGTAATTAAATAGTGTAAAAAGAGACAGAGGAGAAAGAGATGGAACAGGGATTTAGAAAGAAGGGAAAGAATTTGACAGAGTTGACAGCCACATACCACATACAAAGCAATCTTGTCTGAACTAGGAATTGAAAGCATCATCATCTCTTACTTTGATTATGTGCTGTTGAGAATTGGCAATTCTTTTGTGTGAATTTTTTGTTTTTTGTTTTTTGATTCATTTCTTTTTCATTTGTTTGCTAATTTGAACTGATTCCTTGTTATAATTTAACTAGAGAATCAGCTAAGATCAAATCAGTATCTTGAAGAATAGTATCAGCTTTATTTCATTTTGTCAGTGGCCAATGTATATTACAAGCAATGTGAGATGTCCAAAGTGCTATACCATCTTTATTGATTTTTCAATGTAAACACAATTTAAGTAAGGCTCTGAATTGCAATAAGAATGAATGCATTTGCCTGCTAGACAAAGGGTGTCAACAGTCAGTACAACACACTCCTCTAGCAGTCCAAGTTTTCATCAGGTAAGTGTAGTGAGTCATACCACACTGAACATTTCACAAACAGCATGGACACATGTTACATGGTATTATACAAACAAAGGACTGGCTCAAACTATGCAACCTGCATATGTTTCTC
>JALLPE010001852.1:0-10796 GCA_036940025.1 Conticribra weissflogii
TGATGCAAAATTACTTGTAATGAAGCAATGACAATGATTTGATTTACTTTTTAAATTTGTCACAACAAACTGCATTTCCATCCAAGCTGGTCTAGAACCAGTATACTATGCTGTGGTGCAACATATCATATTATTACAAAAGAAAAAACATGGCCACTAATTTTTTGATGTGGTGGATGCTGCAACTTAGTTTTCAATTTTTGATGAGATATTTTAAATACTGTTTTGTCCTTCTATCAGTAAAGAGCTTATTCAATGTATTTTGTAGATCAAGCTCAAACATCTAAGTAAATTTTACCTAAAAATAGATCAAAACTGATTGGTCACAGCTATTATTTTCACCCAATGCTCATTTTGCATGTATATTCACCATGCCACTTCTCCATAACTTATCTGACAATTTAATTTCTCATTGTATTTATTAGGATTTTCAATTTTATTAGATTCACTCACAACCTGAAACCTTATTCACTTGACATGACATATATTTATCACTTATGAAAACCAAGATATTGATGACCATGTAAAGAAAGACTAAAGGAAGAAGTATTGGTACATTTATGTGATTTATCATTGCAAATAATGAGGACATCCATTGGTAATGACAGATTATCATGATTACAAACCAAGACAAAAAATGCAATTTTTCAATTGTTCCAAAACTTTTACCAATATTTCATCAGAATTACTACAGCACTAAATTGATTGCATCCTGTGACCCTCAAACCAAGTTGCACATCCAATCCATTTTGGAGATATTCTTAGATGGCATTGGTTCAGTTTTCCATTAATCATTTCTTCATCATTAACAAATCAGTTTTAATTTGGAGAATTTGATTCATTGATAATCACTACAAAAAAGTCAACTTAGAGGCTGTAAGTCATTCTGCATTTGTATTCTTGGTTGATATTGTACCTTGTTCTGTGTATTTCATCTTTCCTCAAATGGCTCTTTTGCACCATCAAGAACTTTACATCAAAAAATTTCAATCCCCATTAGCATAGTTACTGCCATTTTTGCCCATGTTAAAAATTCAGGAATGCTGGTTTTATTATCACTTCTAATATTAACAAAAAGGTTCCAGAAGATCACCTCCATCATTTGCGGCTGATTCAGATACATTGGTATTCTCTGTTATTTCAGCCAGTGATCACATTTACACCTACTGCTTAATGTCCTTTCATAACAAACAGTTAGTGTCTCATACTTAACACAATGGACAAGAAAATTTCACCCCAAGGTTATGACACTATTTGATAAAGTTGATAGGATGAAGATAATGAGATTCACTTGTCCATATACAAGATATATTATTTCCCTCAGTCACCCATTCCTTCTTTTATAATACAACTTTTACTTTCCAGATGAATTATAAAGAGGCCGTTATTTTGAAACCTGATGGAAACAAGTTATCTGTAAACAAATTCTACCATGATATTGTATGCTCTACTAAGCAAATTGCATGAGATGTTGGTTTCCCAACTAATTTACATTCAAAATTGCTGTATCACAATTACATATGGTTGATTGATGCTGAGGACATATTGATTAATACCTGTTACCTTATGACTAGGATGTATCACTTTCTTGCATCTCTTGGTATTACTAGAATCATCAATCATCATGCATACTTTCCCAACAAGAATAAACTACCATTGAGTGGTTTGATGTTTCTCAGTGATACTTGAACTTTTTCAAACCATCATAATGATATTCCCATTATGTAAGCAATGAAATCATTTTTATCAATAATTATTTCTTACCACCGAATTATAATTGTTTCCCTGTTTTATCCAATTGGACAAATGAAGTAGCTAATATCTTATTCAACTTTGAATGTATTATTATTATGACTTTCATCACTTATTAGAAAATTGTCCATGAGATTGCTTTGTTTGCAAAAATCTTTGGATATGCTCTCAGTGTTTCCCAAAGTTCAACTCTCACATTGGAAAATCAGTTGCTCCAAACTAATTTTGATTAATCCACACAGAGAAGACTTCTTTCTGGTATAAGTTCTTGGCATGAACTATGGCTGTGCATCTGTTCATGCAGGATCTTCAACAAAAATTATCCCATACATAGTGCAAATATACTGCAATCATGTTCATTGTGTTTGCACAGTGTTGGGTCAACGTTGATTTGAAACTGCAAAAATGTTCTTATCTAGTTCATTATTTGGGGGACATTACATTTTTCAACTTTGTATGCAGCAGCATATTATTACTACAATTATGAACCCTTTGATGGAAAATGATCCTGTTTGTGTGTGGTTTCATAAGTTGATGATGGAATGTGCAAAGTTTTGAATCAATTTGCTTTAATTCAGAATCACTGTGCTCATGTTGGGATCCAATTTGCAAACTCTAGTTGATTATATTTTTATAACAATGTTTGGGTTTACACAGCATTCAGAGTGAAATTACATAAAAGATGATTTATCACGAACAGGAATTTCCCCCTAATTGATGTCCATATATTCAAAAACATTTCTTGCCAACATTGTACTAGAGTATTGGACAATCAAGAGAAACATTAATATTGTATAATTTGATTACTATAAAGCTTTTGATTATTGTATTATGTCACTCTCAATCGAACTTGATGATGATATCATTGTTTGCATCAATAAACCATATTGCAAAAGTTTGATATTCTTGTGAATTATCTGGATTAATAAAAGGAATAGTACACCTTTCTTTCAACTCATTCATTGTGACTTCATTGGAAATCTATGCTGGTGACAAGTGGCACAAGATGCAGTTTGGCACAATCATTAAGCTATTTGACTCATTTGTTTCATGATTTCATTCAAAAACATAGACATGAATAGGTTTTTTGTGTATGAATGTTCAAAAGTCAAATCTTCCTCTTTCATTGACAAGTAGAGCAATCACATATCTGCTAGAACAAAATCTGTAAACCAATACATGTTGAAACTGACACTTAGGTCATTGTGAGGCTAACTGATGCCCTAACTAAAGTTATGGGTTATTGGTTAGTAGCAGGAAATGGGTGCAGTGCTAGGATTCCAAGCACAGATGTTATCATCAGGATACAATGGCTTGGTGACCCATGTGTCATGTACTCTTGGAAAATTGGCAAAGGAGAATGTTTACTTTACCCATGGGTGTTAGTTCCAACACACCCCTGCGTGGAACTTGGAGAAGTGACCCTAGGGTAATACGCTGGGGTGTGATCCATGTGGACATGGTATGTTCTGACTTAGGTGTAATGGGCGGCCAAGTGATACTAAGTAAATTAGTCTGTAATATTTTCTTTTCCAGGGTGCCAATGAATAGTGAATTGATTTTTTGCAACTTTATTTGCATTCCAAATGTATAACATTTCCATAGATCATGAACATTGTTTCTTGAGAGTATCATTTGCAAATCCAGTGGCTGTAGAATCAACATAGTGAGTTGGTGTAGTTGGTTAGGGGTGTCCCATGTCTAAAATAATGAGACAGATGATTTTGCCCCCTTTAGAATTGACAAACAGAGCACACATTCCCTTCATGACATTGACCCAGAAACTTTTGTAAGTACCATTATGTAAAACATGGTTGTGGTAAGTGGAGCACAGTTTGTCAATAAAGAAGATATAGAGGTTGTTATTAATGACAATGTTATCAAACTTGTTGGCAACTGCAAGAGCATCATCAAAACCTTTGGCTCCACCATTGTTGACTGGGGACATACAACTTGATTTTGTGGGTGAATCTGCGTGCAGATCTGGCAACAGTACCAAAAAATTGTCCAATTTGTTGCAATTGAAATGGGATTTGATGAGGCAGTAGCTAATTTTCATGGTTAAGGTGGAAGACTGTTTTTTTCATAGAATTAGGTAATTACCTGTGATATACCCAGTTTTGAGTGATGATATTTTAGAATTATAAAAGGCTGGGTTTGGAACTAGACAAGCGTTCAACGCACACAGAGACAAGACAAAGGGGCGCGTGCATGAAACCCGTGCCCATGACGTCACAAAGAACCAAAACAGGAGGCACGGGAATCTACATAAGAGGATTCCCGGGAATCATGAGAGAGGCGCAACTGGGCATAACAGGTGGAGTTGTCATCTTCTTCCTTGATGGCTGCATTGGCAAGAATTTTAGGCTTCTCTTTGGCATGATCCTTGCCAAGGAAACAATTAGCCAATTTGTGGATGGTGTAGGCCATATGGTGCTCACACCAGTGCCACTCATTGTTGCCAATTTTCTTGGTGAGTGGCTTGCCTTGCTTGGGAGGAATATTCTTCTCCACTTGATCCTGCTTTTGCTTTTACCTGCTTTTGGTGTCTTTTCTCATATTGACTTTGCTTCTTTTCTTGGTTTGTTCCTTCTTTTTGCCTACTGCCTTCTTCAGCTTGTCCTAGATTCAAAATGCAGCAGCTTTCATGCCCTCCAATTGCACCTTTTGAGTGACGATTTCTTCTTGCTCATTGGTCTTGGTGCCCCATATTCCAAGGGAAACAAATAAGTCAAACTTGGCCTTCATGCGCTGCATGAGTTGCTCAAACTTGATATTTTTCATTTCACCCACTTGATCCATCCAGTTGTCGTACAGACATTTCATGTGGATGTTGAATTCTGCATCTGAGATGGCAAGGTGAGTGTCAAAAAGAACGTAATGGACGTTGTCAACATTTTGTTCATTTGCTTTGAGCTGGGTGAAGTTTTAGTCAAAGTAAGTGTGGATTTTGTCTACGTATAAGAATCCAAAAAGTCTCAATCGAAAATCTTCTTAGATTCCAGGGGAGAAATGACATCATCCGAGTGATTCAGACTTCGGCCCTGCGGGACAGAATAAAATGGTTTGGCTCCATAATAATCTCACAAATATATTCTTCAGTTTTCAATTAACCCAAGCAGGGACAAGAGTTCAATTTGTTCCGTTTGAAAATCACGAATATTCCAGTTGAGTACAATGTCACAAAACTGACCCTTTGGTATTGACAGCACCGAAAAATAAGGTCTTTCAGCCCTGGACCTGGAAGTGTCCCGAAATTGGAGAAAAGTTTGTTGGAGGTACAGAATTCTTTGAAACTAATGAGAAAAACCAATGTAAACGCAGAAGAATGGGAGAGAAGTAACATATTGGGATAGAATTGTTCATAGCAAAACCATCCCTTTGAATTCGACAGAAGACATAAGTGGTGAGAGCCTCAACTGATCAACTTTGTCAAAATGATATAAGTAGAGTTATAATTAAAGTAGTACCTCGTTTAATCAAATATAAAACGTAGCACCAAGTTTTACCGTCGCCCGAGCAGGATGTTGGCAAGTGCGGTGTCTTATCAGCAATGATACATCTAGTTTTAAAATTCTCTCGCAATATTGTTCATCATGAATGGAGTGCAAATCATTATTCTGCAACAATCGTGATGAAAAATAAAATTTATATCTCATTGATTCGCACGAGCTATCTACCAACCATATTGCATTTGCCTACGTTTTCTTTCTTCTCTCCGAATGGATTCTTCTAATTGTTCAAGATATTCCTCTAAGTCGCGATTGATTTGATCCACGTCAACTGTTTCGGCTGTACCAGTTGTGACAGTGGCCTTTGTATCGTTTTTGCAATCTTCATTTTCATTAACTGCAGCAGCGGCTGGGGTCGTAAGATCATTTAGTTTTTGTCCTTCAGCGAAATCTCGATCGTAAATAAGCGAAAATATTTCAGGTGATGACAGGAAATCCTCTGTATATACATCAGGAGAGCAACCATTCGAGTCGTTTTTGTTCGTGTCAAGAATGATATTACCCATGTTTTCTTCTCCGAATCCATACAGAGCAAGGTTTGATTGCGCTGAGTTTGTAGTCATTACGTTATTATTCATGCCAGTTTTCGTACAATCAGCCCTTGTCATCGTAGCGATATTGATATCCTTTATTGCTGTACTGGCATTGCCAGTGTTGGTATTAATGTTGTTATTGGCGATGTTGTTATTGACTGACACGGTGGCAGGAGCCTGTCCAGGCTGTGCAGGTGGAAAATTCATCGGTTGTTGGACTTCTAAGGCTTGAAAGTTGCTTACTGCGGCATGCATGTTGTGAACGCCAGGGGTGAAATCCCTGAAATTTCTTGCTCCTGACGAATGAATTGAAGAAGTCATACACGTAATATTTTGTATTGAGTTGTCAATGTTGTTGGCAATCTTCACATCACCAAAACTGGTCGTTTTGATATTTCGTGTGGCCGTGTTGGAGTCATCGTAAACCATGGGGCTAATCTCCCATGGCTGTGCTGGTGGGAAAGTCAACGATTGCTTGGCCACATAGGCGTCATAACTAGAATCGAAGCTTTGTTCGTTAAGCGAGGAGTTGTTCAAGTTTCCTTCGTTAGAAGAATGCGTTGAAAATCTGTTCAAACTAATATGATCGTCCCAGTGATAACATTGTTCAACACATCGGGGATCCCATGAAGCTGCATTGGAGTGGGATTCTGATCCATTCGAGGCCAAGAGGCATTCATTCCAAGACTGTTGGTAAGTCGTAAAGCGCCGACTCCCACAGCCACCGGCAGATGCATTCAACATTAAACGATTTGTATTTCCGTGAGGTTGAGAAGGCAGTCTCTCGGCGTTTTTATAATCTTGATAAGAACATGACTGTGATCGTGAACAAGAAGCAGTAAATGACAGCTTATCTTTCCCACCAAGATCAATTACTTCCGAACTTTGTTTAAGATCTGAACATTTTTTTTTGCAGTTTTCGTTTGGAGGAGGAACTTTTCGAATTACCTCGATTATTTGAGGTTTAATGTCTTTTTTCGGTTCCCAAATTTCCTCTGCTGAGATACCGACCTTTCTCAAAGAAAATCTACGTTTTCGGTTTGTGTCCTTGCTCATCGACGTAATTGAAAGTGGTTCTTCCCATCGCACAAAGTCTTTGTGCATGTACGCACCTCTATCTGGTCCAGATCTTATTCTACAAAATGATGGACGAAAGCCAAAGTAAAAAAAGGCAAAGAAATTTTCATGTGAGAGTCGGGATGACCTTCTTAGTGACCAATCACCCCACATATGAGCTAATTTACTCACATATTGAAGCCCCATCGATTCAATTTCCTTGTGAAAGACTCGATCTTGGATTGATTAAAAAACTTAGGAAGTATCCTACATTGCGATTATGTCGCAAGGTTAATAGTGTTTGAGTGAGTTTGTGAATAATAGGTAATAGGTCATAATGATATTGCTCGTGCTGCTGAAAGAAATCTTGATTGATATAAGAAGCGCAGCAAAAAAACCGAAGACAAACGTCAAAATTCTCAACATGATACCCAGAGAAAAGTACTCACGTTGCCCCTAATTCGTCATGGTCTTGAATCATAAATGCTCGACCACTTCTTAACCAATATATAGGGCGCGAAGAATTTGGATAATTATCTTCTATCCATTTAATCATCTTATGGAGCCGCATGGGAAAAGCCAAATTGTTGTTTATAAGTGTATTTGGTGACAGAGACGGATCGTCGTTGTCTTCGTTTCCTGAAGGGTTCATGTCGACTGATGATTCTTGGCACAACGAATAAAATAAAAAATAATAAAACGAGAGAACATCGTTGAGGCTTTTTTGTCCGGTGGTTTGTGGCTTGAGAATATGATACTGTGTTAGAAGACCTGAGCAGACTACTTTCTTAATCGTACTATAGTGACAATGAAATTATGGCTCTTTTTTTAATCATGATTCAAATCGTAAGAAGGAAAATGTCGCGATTTACATCCTACGGAAACTCAGACGTGAACTAAAAAAATACGATACTTTTTACTGTGTGAGATATAGTGCGGTCGGTCTATTTTTACATACGAATTGTACATGTTATTCTTTCCCTACAAAATATCCATTGCGTAATATAATGTAATGTATCCGATGTCGCATATTCGTCTATTTTCACATAATGAAATATCCGTACTTCCAGGACCCTTTCTACTTAGGTGTAAAACCGTTCACTCCAACTGACATGACATTCTTGATATTGCGCGTTCTTCAATTGTTTAATGCCTTGCTGACAGCCATCCAGGATGATGACTGCATCAGATGATTTGGCCTACAACACTATAAGCAAAGAAGAGAGGACAGAGTGCATTATTTTTCATGCAACATAAAAATTACCAAATAAAAATTCTGGATTCCACATTTCTTGTGCTAATTTGAACCCTTTGTAAAATGATATCCAAAGAATCATGAATCACTGCTTGGGACTACAAAATGAGTCATTGATAGAGTTAAATTATTTTTCAGTAGCTTGAGTAATTTTCTAGTCAAAATATCAATGATCTGTGACATTGCAATCTCATATTGAAATTAATCCACAAAATCAAAAAAAGAAATAATTTAACTTTTCAAAAGTATTACTTTTCTAATATGGTTGATCTTTAGACAAAATACAAATTGATAGACAAATCAATAGTCTGTCATGAGGATTGATATAAATGAAAGTGAATGGGCAATTCACCACCATCTTTGTTTTGAAATGTTTTGTTGCTGCAGTAAGTTAGATCAAAATTAATTGCGGACCAAGAATCAAGTCTTTAATATGACTATGAACAAAAATTCACAGTATCAAGTTTCAGTCAAGGGTGTCTAAAAATATGTGGTAAAAAAGGAGGAATGAATTCATTTTTGCAATTAGTTATTGATTTGTTATTCTTTCATATATTGATTTTCATTTGATGCATGAGAATTCCCTTTATTATCATCAACTGTTGGGCAATAAAATCAAGACTGAAAAAATTCTGGAGAGAAGAATAGATTTTTAGTCACCAGAATGATTTATTTGATTTTCTCAACCAAGTAATTTGACATTTTAAAATACTGTGGGGTTGGAAATAATGATATCTCTAGTCTTCCAAGGATAAACAATGCAGAAATCAGTAAGATTTGCTGATTTTAGTAACAACATCAACAACCTGTATTTTTGTCAATTTTTGGATTTATTTTGTTGCATTAATAGCTTCCAAGTATTCAGACATCTGAGATACCATATCAAGTATGGCTGAAATGGTGCCCCAAAGAGATCATTGAAATGACCAGTGCAAAAAATTTAGTTGTGTTATTTCATTTTTTGTGTTGTTTTATTGTTTCCAATTTCTATGCCTATGATGATTTATGTACGGTAGCTTCCAATTTCAAAAAATTCTGATGTAATTTTGTCATGGGGTGGAATTTACCTCATGCATATCACTGGAATCATGTTTTCCAACAAAAGACAGACTTTAAATGTGCAGACTTGCAATCTGCTTGTGCATACTCATAGAAGAAGTCCAAGCCAACTTGTTTTAATTTATACTGATTTTTGGATAGTTTACTTTTGCTTTTGATTTTTTTGATTTTTTGCTTTTTAACTCTGTACGTTTATCGACCATTTTGTCATTATTGGGTATTTGAAATCTTCACAATATTTGTTGTTGATATAATAAGGGATGTCGAACATTTATAGTATTTTGGATAAAATTGTGTTACAGATGGGCCCATACTACTTGAGGAAAGTAAAAACCGTGCTTAAGGGACTGCGATTGTAGTAGCGCATAAAATATTATGTAGAGGTCCATCAAGTTCGAATATTTTCGAAAATGGCCTTACATAGGAATTTTTGATTGTTCGATTGACAGAGGAAACACCTCCTTCACTATGGTTCTCCAAAAAACAGTACATCAATATCAGTACCATACTATCTGTTGATATTGATGTTTATTTCGTGTCGTAAGACTTTTTATTTCAACAGAGCTTCAGAGTGAGTAAAACTAAATATAGAGAACCTCTACATTTTGATCGTAATTGATGATGTGTGTGCCTATTTTAATAACGTTTTCTTAGAATTCATCATTTCGTGTAGGAATTTGCTAGCATTGGATTGGGAGAGAATGGTTCCTGTAATCTCCATTTTTCGAACTTACAGGGAGAGGAAATAACGTATGGTACCTAGGGGTACTAGTATTTTGTTGTTTCATTCAACGGCGGTCGTAGTTCCTGTATATTCATCTCCGAGTTGTACGAACCACAATATTCCACAAATGCACTCTCTATGAATAAAACAATCGCAGATAATATGGGGTCCTTGATCGGATAATCGGACTGAAATGTATTAGGTCGAAAATAAATCATGTAAAAAATATTGAGCAACCATCAACATCAGGGCATATTGACCTCAATATATAATAAACATTGAGGTCATTGGAGCAAGTCCGAATTAACATAAAACATAAAATTTGTGACATAAAGAGCGCATACAACACAATTTGGCGTAAAAAAATCCCAAAAGTTTATGTAAAATGAAATAGGCAAGCACCCCTATATCATCCGACATAAACGAAACATAAAACAGAAACGAACATTGGTGGGAATTCTCCATAGCTTGTAGTTCGTAATTTGTCCAACCTTCAAACGTCTGGTATCCTTCGTACATTCAAGGTCAACGTTCGAGAAAAAAAATAATGTGAAACCCTTCGTTCCGCGGTGGGAGATAAATTTCGAGCCAGGTTTTTCGTCAAAAAGTTGCTTTAGTCTTCTTTCTTGTAATATATTAAATTAACTATTAAATTTGTGGAGAATGGATATGTTATATGTTATATGTTATATGTTTTATGTTAATTCGGACTTGCTCCATTGTGACATATTTTTTGACCATAAGAAAAATTGTTGAAAAAAGGTACGTACTTTGTACATTGATTTATGATGAAAATTCAAAAAAATTGAGTATGTCAGAAAGCAATTAATACAGAAACAATTTTTATGCTGTAGGCTTAATCATTGTAAAAAAGACAAGTGCATGTTTCAAGCCTTCTGGCAGTG
>JALLPE010001854.1:0-10788 GCA_036940025.1 Conticribra weissflogii
AAATTGACGTCCGTTCCCACGACGCTCCTCACGACGACGACGACGACGACGACGACGGGGGATATTTGGACGACAGCGCCCTCTTCGCCTCCAGAAACGCCATGAGACAAACGACCCGAGAAGACGATTACGACAGCGACGAAGTCGAAGACGCCATATTGGCTTCGGGAGACGCTCTTTCCACGTCCGTCGGGAGTTTTTCCACGCGCAAACACGCCTCTCGCGACATGGACGACGACGCCGAGGAGGACGCCGGCGACGATGACGCGGCAGCGGGGGTCAAATCGCTGACGGAAATAGAACGAGCCAAACGTTTGAGAGGGAGGGCTCGTCGTCGAGAGGTTGGAATTTCCGATGACGACAAGGATTATTACGACGACGACGAGGGCGACGATGACAATGGCGATGTGCACCGGAAAAAATGCGCCAAGACTCGAAAACGCAACGACGAATCGCAATCCCTCTCCCTCATCGAAAATCCAGCGGCCGATCCGGATGCCTACGAGTCCAACGCGGGAGACAATGCCGAATGTCCCGTGGAACCGTTCAACATGAACGCCGAGCAAGAGAGCGGATTGGGGTATTTCGACGGGGATACCTACGTGTTTCGACAGATTGCCGGGGGCAAGAAGAAGAGGGCGGGGGTGGGAGAGGAGGAGGATGCTTGGTTGGATGGTTTGGATGGGGAGGGTAATGGCGACGATAACGGCGGCGGCGGTGGTCGGGGTGGCGGAGGAGAGGGGATCGGCGGTAGTGGTGGGCGAAGTGCCGTGGGGGGTTTGGATTCCACTTCGATTTGGAAACCCAAAAATGCAGATGGAAACAGTGTTGGATCTTCGTCATCGTCCACTGCGCTGTTTTCGACGAAGGGAAGAAATGCCGAGAAGAAAGCAAAGTACATTACCGAAGGAGCCACCGACGAGGACATCGGAAGGAGAATCGCCACTTTATTGGAAAGTGGCGAAGATACTGTCATGGCGGCGTTAACGAGGTACGGTGCCACTTTGAGGCATTTGCAAGCGAAGGAATCCAAATTAAATAAGACGCAAAAGCCGAAACCCGGAAAAAGGAAGATGCATCAAGTTTCCAGCGGCGATGGTGCCGCCGACTATGATACGAATGCGGATGGCGGTTCGAATGGAAAAGCGGTTAGTTCGATTTCAGTAGCGGCAACAACAACAACAACAACAACAACAACAACAACAACAACAACAACAACGGGAACGGAAGAAGCAGCGGCAACGCTGAAAACTGACGCACATTCGTCAGAATCAATATCATCGAACACCTCTGCAACCGCAGCAACATTAACAACAACTACAAAAGACGAACTCTCCCAAAAAGAAATGCATCAACTCAAAATCAAAATACAACAGACCCGCGAAACAGTCGAAGAATTGACCGAATTGGCGGATGCATTGCTCTTCGGGGGTGAAACGGATGCCTACGATTTGACGAGAAAAGATTGGATTCATAGATTCCAATTACAGTCTCATTTTCCCATCGAGACTGCAACGATGACATTGGCAAATGATGCAGGTTTGAAGAGAGCATTACCAAATGGCGAAGGTACGGAAGGTTCCGGAACCGATGAAGGGGGTAACGAGGCAAAGAAACCACGGAGAGGTTATTTTGATGAATCCCCCGGATCGGATGCGATTACCACTGCCGAATACTCGAAAGATATCAACGCCGCTGCCGCACCTGCACCAAGTGGAAATAATGGGATCATGTGGGAATACAGAGGAAACGAAGATGGAGCCATACACGGACCGTTTACTTCTCGTCAAATGATGGAGTGGGTTTCGTGTGGTTATTTCGTTGGGGCGAGTGCCGTGGATATTCGACAAGCGGGGAGTAGTGGAAGTGCTGGTTTTGATAGCGTTGGTATTGGTGTTAGTAATAGCCTTTGTAAGGATGATGGAAGAAAGGAAAATTCTAAGACGGATGTGGATGACTTGATGGCGGATTTGATGGATGATGATGATGATGATAATGGCAACTTGGATGGCAATGGGGTTGAAGGAGAGAAAAAGATAAATGATGTGAAAAATCACAATTCGGCTTGGGTACGATCGGACCAAGTGGATTTTGGTTCCTATTTGTGAGGACGGATTTGCAACGAACATTTCAGCTTGAGGGACGCTCCCTGAACTTACATCTATATAACAAATACTATTAAGTGCGGTTATGACTCTGCAAAGAAAATCCAAGGCATTTTATCAAAGGCAAACAACTTTTGGTTTGAATATTGCAGTTTCCAATGAACACGACTTTAATATTATGCAACCCAAAGAATTGAAACCGCAATAGTATCGTCTCAAACGTCAAAACGGAAATAATATTATGAAAATCACGTCGCCTTCCTTTTCTTTCCAGCCACATTCCCACCTTTACCCTGCTTTGCCAAAGCCCTCGCCGCATTCTCCGCAGCACCCTTATACCTCTTCACAAATGGCTCGATCTTGAACTTCCTCTTACACCCCGCATAATTCATATACCGAATCTTCCCAAAAATGGGCCTCTCCTTCCACCCCATATCATGTATACCCATTATCGACCAACCCACACCCACAAACCCATTCGGATCGTTCCCATCATACGCATACCGATCATTGAAATACTGCGCCGTGGCCAAAGCATACGCCGGACTTGCAGTCCATTCCAAAACCTTCTTCGCCCAATACATCCTCATGAACCCGTGCATGCCCCCCTCTGTCACCAATTGCAACTGGGCGGCATTCCACAAATCATCGTGGGTCTTGGCCTTTTCCAACTCTCTCCAATCGTACAAATTTTCTCTTTCGTCCGAAGAATGCAATTCCAAACTCTCCCGTGCCCAATCTGCCGCTCCGGAGAGGTTGTCGTACCCATCGGGACAGTAATACACGAAATTGTCGCTGAGTTCCCTTCGGACGACTCCTTCTTCGATGTAGGCGGCCGTGCCGTTGGGGTGCTTCTTTAGGGCGCGGACTTCGAGGGCCAGGCGCTGGAAGGAGATTTGACCGTGATTGATCCAGGGGGAGAGATTGGTGCAGACGTAGGGGAGGTTTGGGTCGTTGCGGTGAGTGTCGAAGTTCTTGAGTCCCTGTTGGGTGGAGGAGCAGAATTCGTGGAAGCGTTCCATGGCGGGTTTGTGGCCTGCCGTCATTCCTTTGACGGGTTGGATCGTTTGGTCTAATTTCATAAAGGATTTGTACCTGTCCCAATCGTGGTCATGGGATTTGTTGCCGTCGAGTTTGCCTTTGAGATGGGCATTTCCGACGAATTCCGGAAACTCGGTGCAGTAATCGCCGAAAACGTTATGGATTTTCGGTCGTAAGGTTCTGGCACCCACCTCTCTTTTTGGAGAAGCGATCCAAACGGGTACTATATTGTGTGCGTCTACCTGATACAAAGGAATACCACTCTTTTCCAGCAGCGGAGCTCCTTGCTTCTCCACCCATTGACGAGGATACCGCAATGGCGCCATATCGCAAACTACTGCCAAAGCTTCATGCTCCGACAGAGTGCAATACTCATTAACACAATTCCCGACCTCTCCTCTCGACTGAGGACACAAAACCCGAAAAGAAACATTCGCCTGTTGCAACTCCTCGGCAACTACTTTCAAACCATCCAAAAGAAAAACCCCATGCCGTTCTGTCATGCTCATATCCGCAGGATTCGGAGGAGATCCGTCCTCCCCGTCCTCTGGATCTTTATCCGGCGGAGGCGGTAAGGCATAAATCACCCTCAATGGAACTTTGTTCTGCATCGCCAGACTTTGCGCAAATAGCAAAGCCCAATTGTCCCCGGTGCGTACGTCACGCAACATCCAATAGACGATGCAGGGATTCGAAATGTCGTCGCGGTCTTTGTCCCGCGGGAGTGTCACGGTAGGCGTGAGGAGTTTGGTACGGGTGGGTTCGAGTTCGGGTGGGAAGAGGGAGGAGGGTGCGTGGGTAACGTCAGGGTTATGATTCTTGCCTCCCTTTTGGGCTCCTTTGACGCCTGAAGTTTTGGTGATGGATTCTTTGGAAGTGGACATTTTTGTGGTTGATGACGCTGTTACGGATTTTGTGTTGGCTTTTACAATTTTGTTTTTGGATTTTGTTGATTTGTTCGTTTTGACGTTCTCCTCGTTTACTTCAGAAGTAGATGAGGATTTAGATTTGGCTTCGGTTGTTGCTCCTATGGATCTTGTTTTTGTTGCTTTTTTCGTTCTTTCCGATTCTTCTGAATGATTCAATGTCGAGTCAGAAGAGCTCCTTCTCTTTTTGGATGATGGAATTGATTCTTTTCCCTTGGCAAACAAAGCAGTATAGGAATGACGCGGTGACAATGGCGAGTTTTCGTCCCCCCTGGAATATGTCACCGAGCGATGGGCAAGCGATGTGAAAAGACAGTAGCCGATGTTATGACGCGAGCGATTATGACCCGTACGTGCAAATAGTGACGACGATGGGTGGACGCGCTCAAAGTCTTTGAGCCTGGGAATTGTTTTGGTGGAAAGCGCCGATGTGAAGTGACCGCCGCGCACAAAAGGAGAAATCAAGAATTTAACGGATGTCGCCGAACTACAAAGTGCATAGAATAAGATGGAGCTGTTACTCCTTTGGAGACAATGCCGCATTTGATTCAGATCCGACTATAATTTTAGAAGTCGTCCACGGTCAACATTGCGGACGTCAGTGGGAGCGGTGTGGTAAGGTACGTTTAAAAAAAATATGGGCTGTTTTTGTTGGGAATGAAGAATGATGACGTTCTATTCTCGTCTTGAATTTTTAATATTTTATACATTTTCGCTGCGTTAACTCATTTAAAAAATTTTTTTATAAAAAAAATGATGAAAATAATATATATATTTTCAAAATAATTTTTCGCCATATTTTTTTACACTATTTTTCTTCTTTCTCTTCCGCAATCTCTATCATCCAAGCAATATATATCACATCAACGGCCTGCCATCTATCCGTCCGATTTACAGAATTATTTTTTGTGCGTGCTTAAAGCCAAACCAACCTCCGCCTCCTTCGTTAGCTTCCCTCGCCTCAACTCTCGATTTCCCACGCGACCAACCAATCTTTCCATCAAGGTACCACACTCACTACTTCAGTTACATCGAGACAATCTAACCATGCCGCCACGAAAAGTCAAGAAGGTTATGACATTGCCCATCAATGTCATCTTCGGGCATTTGCAGGTGCGCTCCCTTTGTGTCGCTGACAATTTTGTTTTGTAACGAGTTTCAAATAATCATTGGTCCATTAGGCGTCGGTGTGGAACTATCGTTTGTATCGCAAATCCAAATCTGAAGCCAGTGTCGCTTTCTCGGTTTCATCATAATTTGAATTCATGAATTGTATGTTCTTACCTTTTTTGTGTGTTTTGTTCACATGATTATGATGTATTGTTCGCACCACCGCCAACCGTCAATTCATCCTAAACCGCACAAAATCACGTCGAAAAACGAACAACGTAAAACAGAGAAAGGAAAGAGTCAAAATCTGGCTTTACGAAGACACCCGCATGACCATCGAGGGGCAAATCATCGGATTCGACGAATACATGAATATTGTTTTGGACATGGCGACGGAAGTGGACACCAAGACGAGTAAGAGGACGGATGTGGGGAGGATTTTGTTGAAGGGGGATGCCATTACTTTGATACAGCAGGCTTAATTGGGATTTATGGATAGCATTCGAGAGATCTATGACGAAGACTGTAGTTGTGGGGTGGGGGGAGGATTTTCTAAAAGGAGAGGGGTGCCATTGACTTGATACTGCAGGCATTGGATTACTTGGATATTATCAGTTGAAGCATAATGGGGGGCTGCCATCATGTTTTAGTTACTTGTTGAGGATGTTGGACAGCTTGAGGGGCGAGGGGTTGTAATTGGTGAATAGAATCGAGTTACTGTTTTTCCATAAAATCAACTTCTGCGGCCTCGAATTCGAATTCTATGTTTGAAAATGAAGTTGATCTTGAGTTTGGAAGAGGCTTGAGATTATTAGAATGAGGGGTTCCGAATACATTTCATCCGGCTTTCAGTCGGTGCGAAAATTACATCACACTACGACTTGAGAGTGAGACGCATGATGGAGAAAAGAGCGGTGAGAATAGCCATGGCTCTGATTGTATTCTCTTTCATTTGAACTCATATTTACTAAGCATAAAGCATTATTTTTGGTATCCTCCATCACACACATGATACTAGACAATCGTGCGTAGTGAAGATGTTCGTTCTCTATTTCGTCTACAAGATTAACTGATACCTAATGCAAATGCGTTTTTCCGACTCGGTTACACCAGGACAGATTCACAATTTGCACTTCGCTGTTTTCGAAAGCCCGACGGAATGTTACAATTCTGGGAACCAACCGGTCAATTTCTGGGAACGGAGACATGCCGGTTGTTGTATTAGATGCAAACATCCGTGAACATCAATCAAAAATACGACCGACGTACTATAAGGCTTACCTCTTTCGTCACTGGCTCGTCAGGATATTCATCAAAGTTGCTGGCATCTTCCAAGCTTTCAACCCGTGGCCTCAATGGCACATCGAACTCCCGAGATAGTAATGCATTCCAATCAAAGCCGGCAAACCACTTATGTTTCATCACAGAGTTTACTCCTCCTTTGGTACGTCCGAGGCGTTTGGCCTGGGTAGTTTTGAGGAGTTTCTTCACGAAATCTGCCAACGACCTACTGAAATGGATCGGGATATTCACGTGTCCAGACAGGATTTTCTCGTAAACAGCCATCGGTTCGTCGGCGTAGAAGGGCGCCGACCCATGAGTCATTTCGTAAATTAACACTCCCAACGCCCAGTAATCGACGGCCCAATCGTGCCCCTCGCTCAAAATGACCTCTGGGGCAAGGTAATCGGGGGTTCCGCAGAGAGTCCACGATTTGCCACTGCCAATTTTCTTAGCAAGTCCAAAATCAACTATCTTCAAGAAACCTTCAGCGTCCATGACGAGGTTCTCGGGCTTCAAATCGCGGTAGGCTATTTTCTTGGCGTGAATTTGTTCGAAGGCCAACACTACCGATGCAGCGTAGAATCGGCTCCAACTCTCGGGGAATTGTCCCTCCGTTCGAAGAGTGGCAAAGAGCTCGCCTCCCAACAGTATTTCCAAAAGGAAGTACACATTCTTATCATCTTGCATGGCGCCATAGTACGAAATGATAAAAGGGTGGTGCAACTCGGCCATGATATTCTTTTCATTGATAACATGTTCTTTCAACCCATTATCTACAATCGATCTCTTGGAGAGGCATTTAAGTGCATAGGTTTGGACCGGGTCGTCACCTTTCGCAACTTTGTCCGGCATGACCTTAACGAGTTTGACTCGACCAAATGCACCCACTCCTAGAGTTTGCTTGATTTCTAGGTCCTCGAGTTGATATTTATGTCGAGGACTTTTGATCAATAAAACGATGGGTTGTTAAAGAATGAAATTAGACTGAGTACGAGTTTATACTTCCGCAAGGGAACTCACGGCATGGGCGCTTGATCTTGCTCATCTCTGTCCTCCTTATTCTTAGCAGATGTACGCTTGTCGTCGTCGATCAAGTCCTGCAAATTTCCAAGCATTCTGACAAAATCTTCACGCGTCAAAGTGAGACACTTTACATCTGAAGTGGCAATGCACGTTGCTTGACGAACATCCTCGGAAAGCAACGCTCTCTCTCCGAAGAAATGCCCTTGTTCCAAGCAAGCTACCGGCTTAACACCATTTTCTCTTGTAAACACATCGACCGATCCACTTTGGATGATATAAAATGCATCACCTCTTTCGCCTTGTCTTACTATGACAGTGCCCTTCTCGAAAGTGTCAGTCTCGACGGCGAGCGCCATCGCATCTATATCTGATGGGTGCAAAACGGCTCCGAGAATGCTTCCTCCAAGTTTGACCTGAATGAATATACAGGAATGACAAAATGTATCAATTGACGAACAAACGAGCATTCAATCCCTCGCGAGAACCGATTTGACTTACCTTTCGAATGCAGTCGAGAATCATGTCGTCTCGCTTTTGTTTGTGGGAGCCCGTTACTCCTTTGAAAGCATTTCTGTCCAACGACCACAACACACAGTCATTCCTGGTGCAAATTGTTGCCGCGCGAGGCGATCCGTACATGAGCGCCAATTCACCGAACGAGCTCCCCGTTGTATAAGGAACCCCGACGTTGTACTCTCGAGGAGAGCTTCCGTCATTGGAACTTAGCATTGAGATATCAAGCTCTCCACTTTCTACGACATAGAACAAATCTCCTTCATCGCCTTGTTTAATCACAACCGTTTCTGCTTTGAACTCAGCCTTGTCGAAGCAGTCAATTAGGTCTTGCAACTCTTCCTCAGAACAAGTTCGGAATAAAATGTTCTGTTTGATAGAATGATAAATGAGGTTTCGAACTTGATCCGACTTCGGAATGACTGTCTTGGAAAAGTTCCTGTCGCTTGGTTGGGCCCTGACAGCCGGGCGCGCTTCCTTGATTTTGCGATAAGAAGAAGACCTCGCGGCGGAAAGCATGCTAGACTTTCGTTCATACTCTTTATTCTTTTTCTCGGCTTCCTTTGCGTATCGACGGAGCATTCGGATTTCCTCCCTTGCTTCGGCCAAATTCTAAACGATATTCATATTTCAAGATCCTTCGAGTTCGTCATATTCGATTAATTATGATTAATAAAGAAAGACACGAGTAGAACAAATTTACCTTGATGTCGGAAGCGTCCAATGGCTTTCCATTGATATCTAACTTTTTCACCCGCGGTCCAGGATCAGAGGAACCAGCTTTGTTGGATCGTTGACTTGATGCTCCTGCTCCCATTTTGGTTTTGTCTTTCACTCTTGCTTTTATGGCCAAAGATCTGCGCAAGTACGAATGCATGTTGAAATGAAAGAGATCAAACTGTCGCTTGAGAAAAGCAGTTTAGGAACTGTTGGCGGTGATTCAAATCGTCAATTCTTTTGAAAGGTTTCTAGAATTCAACAAGGCTCGTTGCGCAAAGTTTTCGCGTCGTCAAAGTGAGAGGTTTTGCAATCTTACGGGTATTTGTTTTGAACACCGACATTTTGAAATTTGAAATGTCTTATTTTAAAACATCTTATTCCAAAATTGAAAACAATGAACGTAACCCAATAGCAAAAATTAGCAATTCCTAGAGCATCTATTGTGGCGCTCGTCGCCTTCACATAGTGGTCAAGAGCTCACAAATTTTTTGTGTTGCTATTTTGAAAAGAAAAACCACATATTGAAAATAGCCACAGGATGATTGAATCGTTATCGTAGTAAATCGTACTTCATCATCACCGCACCAGCTTTTCAATGGAAGCACAGTTACATGATCACGTGTCGAAAAAATTACCTCACCCTTTTTTCTTCCTTGACGCCAACTTCATTTTACTTTTGTCTTTTTGCTCAAACGGTTTTATTCCTCTGCGGCTGTTGCTTAATTTTTGGGCATATTGTCACGTTGAAAAATTTTTCCGTTAGCATCAGCTGCTGCTCAAATATTTCCTTTGAATATTCGTAAAGCAACATATCCTTCTCAATCAAGTGATCGATCAACTCATCCTGCCTTTTCGTTGTGTTATAAGTTGCACCATGGTTTTTCACCCCGTGATCGCAGATCTTTGATTCGTCTTTGCTCTCCACTATGATTGATTTCTCTCTATCGAATGCCATGGTTTCCGAATGGGTAAGACTGCAATCGCATGCTTCTGGCATCCATCCAGTGTAATGAACGAAAATTACGCATATGGCAGTATCAAGTTGATCCATTGGGGCGATGACGGTAAATTTCTTGTGAATGTCAACAATGGAATCTCCTCGGTCGGGATGGAAATCCACAAATTTGCTTTGCATGTTTCTTGGATCATAGCAGCCAAAATCGACATTTGTTGGTCCCCCATCTAGTAGAGAAAAGTCCAATATTCCAACCAATTTTCCAAAGAAGGCATCCTGTGTGATTCTTTGGCATGATCGTTTGACTCTGTACAATGAAAATATGGACTCAGCACATGGTGCCGCGGATTGCGTATGATTACATATGTGTTCGTTGAATTCTCGGAGTATTGTTGCTCTGACATATACATTGTGCATTTGACACCATTGTAGGATTGGGGACGTTTCCTCTTGCCAGCGCCAAGATTGAAAAGGCGGAATTGCTTTTCTTTTGGAAGCGCCCGAAATTCAGGAGTATTGCCGAGAAGATTCATAATATTGGGGTGAATGTAATATCCGCCGGTTTTGGGAATGTGTATCATGTCGTGAGTGCGGAGATGGTCTTTCAATTCACTTTTATCTCCTACCATAAGCAATCTTTCGCGGATCATTCTTGAGTCAACTTGATAAGGAGATACGAATGGCTTTGTGTATTCATGTAGTTCAGTCTCGAAGGTTCTAGTTGCAATGGGGATCCAAAAAAGGACGCAGATGATGGCAAAAGGCCCTGCAATCGAGAGATTGACCTTCATGGCAGTTTGATCGTTGGTTGTAAGAGAAGTTAATTACGAAAAACTGCCCGAGGTCAGTAGCACTTTGGGATTCCAACTTTCTACTCTTGCCGTCGGCAATTTCTGTATTAGGTCAATTTCCTTCTCTTTCACCCAGTTTGAAAATAAAACACAAGACACCCCTAAAGGAAAAGTGTGGAAAGTAAGAGGTGAAAAACCCGCGAAATACCGAGTGCAAACACGAGTAGTATGGCACGTTGTGATTCCTAATATATTCAACCATATCTGCAACGTAACACTGCTCTCTGCCATCCAATCGTCACCCACGGAGGGGCCAGGAA
>JALLPE010001855.1:0-10796 GCA_036940025.1 Conticribra weissflogii
ATCATGATTCATTTTGCTGATGTGGTGTTCTGTAAGATACTCACTCAGATTTCCAAAGATTTTTGAAGTCATCAGTTATCAAACTGATTCAACAATTCTGTAATACTACCTCCAATTTCGAATGATCTAGACAAAAAACTTCAAAAAAATACTTTTTGACAAATTAATATTTTATTTCATTTGTAAACAGGGTAAAAACTGTAACAAAAGGGGGTTAGAAACTCAACTAAAATATCTTCTTTTACCCAAAGCATACCAAGATCAATTTGCCCCAATGATTGACACCATGAAAAGTAGGATGTACAATATTTAATATTATCTATAGCTGTATTTATAGTAACTTTTTATACTTGTTGTGTGTACACTATAGTCCCATTTGCGTAGTTGTACTCCATTTCATGGTTTTAATAACACCAGATTCATTGCATCCCCTTATGAACCTGTTAAGGCACAATCTGATTGCCTGTAATAATTACAAGAGCTCTCAAGTTTTTTGCTATATTTGACACTGTGTCAAATTTATTTGGAAATTGGTTGATGATTATTTTGTAGACTCAAAAATTAAACTGTTCCTAAAAACGAAATTATTCATGCTATTAGTGTGAAGATGTATGTATTGACAAAGTCAATTGTGTAAATGTTCAAAGAGCAGTTTTAAGATGCAAATTTATCAACCATCAGATTGCACTGAACAGAATGTCTATTTGCTCATCCAGATTTCCAATTGTCCAATCAACAATGGCATACTCAAAACGGAGATACAATAGATGTTTGGGTGTGTTTCTCTCTGTGATTGTACCTGTTGCGAAGCAAAAATTTAGAAGGTACAATTTTGCAACCAAGTCAAATCTGCAATCAAGCATATGAGAATAGTCTTACAAAAATATTGGAAAAAATGTATGTTGTATGCAACAAATTCAAAGGGGAGTCAGTTTTGCAACTATATTTCAAAAATGATGTGTGCATGTCCAAAAATACCAGGGAAATCAATCAAAGATTTACACCAAAGAATTTGAACAGATTGTAGATGAGGATCTAACAAGTCTGGAATCAATTTATTGTTTTCATGACTTCTCCTTAAACACATGTGTTGTATGTTATCCTGCTGTATTGTGCTGATCATTTATGATGTATGTGAGAATAATTGTGTGCATATAAATCAAAACATTTTTGATTTATTTTATTATTATGCTTAATTTTTATAGAAAAAGATGGCGCAGATAGATGTGTTGGTGCTTGTGAGTATTACATGTAGGCTCTCATGTAAGATTGTAAAGAATTGAGTTAGGTGCTTTTAAAGTGTCAGACATTGGTTTGTTATTGTTTATCACCTGAGACAGAGTTGCAATTTTTCAAAAATTCTTGCTGTGTGTCCCAATTTGATCATTGTGATTACTGGAATCATTGCTCAAGTTTTTTTGTTGGGAAGAAACAAACAAACTTGTTCTAGATGATTTCTAACACAAATGATCTCCAGATTTATAATTCTTCAGGTTTTCTACAAATTGAAAAAATTTTCTTGTGGGCAGAAAGGTTTCATTGGTTTCATGTTGTTTTCTTCAAGGTAATTTCGGTCGTCACCAAATATGTAACCATCAGCTTATACAGCAGCTTTTATCATTCCATCCATTGCCTTCATTTAATCCAGGCATTTTTCCACGTCCTATTGCAATTTGGTTCTTAGCACATGTCAGCCAAGCTTGGGAATTTAATCTTGACCATTGGGTAATTGCACAGGAAGATCTTGCAAGTAGCAATACAATTAGTCAATTTTGGCTTCAGGATATTTTTGGGGATGGAAGAAAGATAAGACCACCAACAAACTTTAGTCATCAACTGATCTTTATCCTACCAAGTGTCAACTGTTTTTTGCATTCAGGAATTTCACTGGCATGAAGTATCTCAAGTAGTGGAAAATATTTCAACCCATCAAAGGAACAAACTATTCTGCTCAAATTAGGCTGTTTCATTCCATAATCAGTTTGAAGGAATTTATTATATTCATTTACAATATTATAACTTGTGAATAATATACACTGATTTCACATAGTCTGCAACACGATCCCTTTTGCATTTTGAAAATATCAGGAGTAAATTTTACAATAGCGTTTTGAACTATGTGGTAAATTATAGAAATAACTCTGTCCCCGGTTTCAGGACAAGTAAGAGTATGGAAGATTACTTCCAATTGTTTTCATCATTGTTCTACTTTATTTGTGGACTGATCTCTTAGTGAATCAAATAGTTCTATAGCACTTGAATTTTTCCAGCTGTTGTGCTGTGCAAAAAAAACAGAATACTTGTATACATTATCACCATTGCTCATTTCATCCCAAATCTCTTTCATGCATTACACATCTTGATGTGCAATAATATATGCAGAATAGACCTCCACAGATCTTGAATCATGTGACATACAATACTTGTCAATTGTGAATTACAAAATAAAGGGTCAAAAGGACATCACCAAGATTTATGCAAATACAAAGAAGTTTTTCACAAAGACATTTCTTAAAAGAAATATAGTCGAATGTAAACCCATGTTCATCAATGTCTTTGTCCCAAATATCTGTCCACAACTCATATAAAAGTGTAAATTTGATGGCATCAATATTTGAGAAAACTGACATCATATCCAACACAATTGTTGTATAAGATTTGGCAACACATGTCATTCCAAGGGTGAATGGTTGTATCAAAGGAATTACTTATTGATGTTTGAATCTGGCAATTCGTTTTCATTGATTTCATTCTCCTTGTAATATATTTATGTCTTAGTAGTGTTTGAGACAATCTTGGGTCTTCAGCAATTAGATGGGCAAGGACTTGGCAAAGCACAATCAAAAGAAGAGCATTTCCATAAAAAGTGAGCTTTACTTTAGATTTCAAATGCTATGTAAAAGTTGAAAACAGTGATCAGAAATTCCTCAGAAACGCTTATTTAAATATTGAGAATCGCTGAGTAGGAAAATATTCTCACAGTGTTGATAACTCTGTACTTGACTTCATCATTATTGTAAACCAGGAGTTATAATGTAGGGATTGTAGAATTCCAGTTTTCTACTGTAGAATTAAAATTGATTTTAGAATGTAATCTGAGCTCTATACCAAATCAAACTCATCATTCATTTATATGTCATGAAAAAAGTAGGACTTGATAATTGCCTAAACTGCTCCCATTTCAGAAAGTGAAAACAATATTTGTAATGAAGATGGAGACAAAGCTTTCAATCCAAATATTACAGTCCATAAGATTTTCAATACCTTATATCAATGAAATACTTTTTGATGCTTTGAATAGGAAATTTGGAAAAATTCAAAATATTAAGTGATTTCACCAGTATTCAAGTCGTTTGTAATGCTGACCTCAATAAATTGGTGCAGTCAAGAATAGGGTTGTACTTTAAAGCAGCTGATACAAGAGCTTTTTCAAGAAGATGATAAGAAGGTTAATCAGATTGCCAAATCATTTAATACTTGTGTCTCCACCTTTGTTTCCCATGCATTTGGACTGCCTGGTGGCTTTGGACATGGACATGATTTTCAAGTAATCTGATAGATCAGCTTCCAAACCTGATTCTCTGACAGCAGATTTTTGCAGTCTTCTTTGTTGTTGGGAGCATATCCTTTGATTTGCTTATCATAGCCATGCTTGCGGCAATGTCTTGACTTTTCCTTCTCCCCAGACTTGCTTTGAGTAGCAATGATTGTAGCTTTGATGCCAAATCAGTTGATGCTTTGGACTTCTTGACAGCCTTTAGATTTCTGTATTCATTTTTCATCCAAACTATCAATGGGGATATCTTTTTCTCCCCCCTCTTGAACAACAGATAGAATTTTTCTGGGGATGAAATTGATTCATCAGATTTTGAGGTGTCATCTTCAGAAGGGATGATAGATTGTGTTGGAAGAAATATTTTGTTGTTATTTATTCTAATTTACAGAGGATGAGTGGAAAGAAATACCACTATTGAGAATGATTCTAATGCACCTACAGGTAGATCAAAGGCTTCTTTTTGATTATTGCAATGATCACAAACAGTTGTATCCTTATTGTTCACACAGGGGAAAGGACAACACACAAGAAGTCTCAAGCATGTAATCAAGACAATCCAATGAAAAAGGGTTTGGAAATTACTGAATAATGCCACAGGTATTCAATTTTAGTGTTACTGCTCATTACAAATTTGGGCCTGTTACAAACTTGCAAAAATGATTTATTCATACATCAAAATAACACTGACAGCAAAGCAATGGACAAATTAGAGATTATCCCATGACAAGACATGAAAAAGGCATTTTAATTGTTACCAAGTTATTTTTTTGTGTCAATTGCACAATCCTAGTAAACACAATCCAGAGCACAACAGAGAGAAAGGAACAATGGACATGAAAATGCCAGTAACTAACAATTTGAATATTGCTGCTTCTAACAAATGTGTGTTTATCAAAAATTTGCAAAAACAGTTAATTGATGTTGTAACACAAATAGCTGGAAACAATATATTAGTAGTGATAGAGCAGTAACCTTTGTGAATGTTATGCCATGACAATACATGAGAAAAAATGTATTCATTATTAAGAAGGTATTAATTGTGTTGATCAACACAGTCTTGTTTAATGTGGCCTTTGGTTGGAATTGATTTAGTGAAATGCAAAAGGGCAGATTTTTATTCACATAGTCCTGTTGTGCTGTTTACAGAAGTATTCTTCTTACCTCTTGGTATTTAATGAGTCAGTGGCACACATCATTCTCTCTTCTCACAATAGTCTTTGTGTTTTATTTTGTGTTTTTTGTTCTTACTTATTCTAATAATCAGAGGAATATACATTCCTGAAGATTGATCTTTTGCTGCATCATGAATTGCAGAGTTTTGGCTGCCAACTGTTGCTAGCACTGATCAAACAACCAATGGAAGACACCAGACTAGCATTATTTCCCACATAATTTTACAAGAAGATATTGCTGAAAAAGTGACTTCCTGACCTTGCAACCATATTGTTGCTAGCATAAATAATCATCAAAGATTTTTGGTGAAGATAAAAAATATTCATGGTCACACATACTTCACTAAAGATATGACAAAAATAGTCATTAATTGGTTGGCAATATTATTTGTATGAAATTCCCTCATTTTTGACCCCTGCTTCTATACTTATAGTACAAGTTTTTCCTGAATTCAACCAATTTAACCTGGATACTAAGATTTTGTACATACAAATTGGTCCCAGGGTGGTTAGAATGGTCCCTGAGGATCACTCTAAAATAGGATGTAATTTTTTCATTCCACATATGCATTGTCTACTTATACAACTAATGAGTGAACTGTTTAACACTGCAGTTATCACTCATATTAACATATATTGCATTCTATTGTTCACATACCACAAGACTTAGGGAAGTCAAAATTTGATCACAGTTGTCACATTGCAATTGGATAAGAATTGCAAACCTCATTCCAACATTTTGCTGTTCAATTTTCATACATAATAGAAAATAGAATTCAAGTATCACGCTGAAATAAGAGATACTTTGGGGAATAAAAGCAGGATGTGATATAGTGATCAAAACATAAAATATCTACATATATAATAATTTCAATGTATAATCATATTTTATCATTTCCTACCCAAAATATTTTGTCATGACATGGGCTACAAGCCAATAGTTTTTATGCTTTAGTCAGGAAAATGAGCAGTAACTACACCCGTATTAAAATTGAAGCAATAGAAACTGTGACTTAAAATGTCATGAGAAGGCATCATATTGCAAGTATGAAAATTATAATTTCTTGTCAATATTACAGTAAGAGAAAAAGAAAGATTCTTAGCCAGATTATTTTGCTACTCAACACTTTTGCTTTAGAGTTTTGAATTTTAAAAATTGCAAACTATTAACACATTACTATGATCCACATCTACACAAGAAGTCATTCAAATTCAATATTGTGTTTAATGTTTATTTAATTTTAGTTCTACACTGTCAGCATGTGTTTGAATAAATTATTTTTGCTTGGACTTCACTTAAAATTATTTTTCATAATAAAGGCATTCTAATGTAAACAATCTGAAACAAGGCTAAATTTTGAAATCAATACCCTGTACAAAAATTCTTTTTATTACAGATAGATTGAATCATACTCATCTAGAGTATCACTTGTTTCATGTAAGGAGGTATGAAACTTAACTCAATCTTTTCACCTGGCTAAAATTGTTGTGCATCTCTGCCTCATCACTTACTATTGTCATAGAATTCCCTTTATATTTCCTCTCAAGTCTTGGAGAACTTCGAGAATTACAAAAAACGTACCTTATTGTATTCTTTTTTCCAACACTTTCTAATGGTCAAGATTATTCCTATTTTCTTCTTCACCTGTCATTTCCAATAGGTTAAAAATCCCTATCAAACGACAAAAATATGGAATAATATAAAAATACTTTGTCCATCTAAATTCATTTTTCCTGACATTTTACTTTAAACATTGAATTGATGGGGACAAATATATGTGTATCTGAATTATCCCAAACACAATTCAACCAACATTAGATATAACTTTAACTATATCATCATTAATCACTGTACAATTCACCAAACTGATTTATGAATGGAATATTATCTTATCTAACAAAACAAAATAAGGATACAACAATTTGATGCTAAATTTAAATCATTTACAAAATAGGCTGTACTTTCAAACAAATTGATTGTGTTGATAATTAAAGTCTCACACTACATGTTGTCAAACAAGTAAATTCAATAAATTGCATCAAAATAAATTAGGAACCAGATACAATATTTATCGTTCTATTACAATCAACATGGAATGTGAATGATATCACATCAGCCTCTATTTTATCCAAATCAATGTCAATAACATTCAGAGAAGCACAACCAATTAACACAAAATCAAATGAAATGTTGTTCATTCATTCATGACAAAACAATGAGGCAACAGATCATTTTTTGTTTGGATTTCCCTGACAAGTTTTTTACTCCAAGTCATTTTATTTGTAGTCTCAATGACTATGTTTTGACTCAATAAATGTCCCATAAAAATTTGTTGATCATTTATCATAATCAATTTTTGCTCTCCTTTCTGTTTGTCATAACCTCCAGGGGAGAAAGTCATGGGCAACTCTAGGACATTGACTGATGTCATATGTTCTAAAAGACTATGTACAGATTAATTGCAATTACAGGGCAGAAGAGACATATAGGAATGAGTGCTTGTGAAGTTTTGCAAAAATGTCAATAAAGATTTTGACATTAATCTGCCTTGAACATTAAAAATACATTCAGCATGAGATTACAGAAGCATCTCCAATGCTGAAAAGGGGGGACAGGAAACACCCCAAAAGTGATTGACAATGCATTTTGTGATGCTATTGAGATCCTTGTGAATATAACTGATTCAATGGGAAGAGTGCAAGCAATATTCAAAAATTGGCTGCTAGAGTGAATTTTGTCATCTCAAATGACACAAAAACAAACAACAAACCATTGAATTGGCTACTTGTTGACACAGCAACTGACTTCTGGCATCAACATGTACCAACCAAGAGGAAAGGATAATTAGGTGGGTAACTTACAACAAAACCAAAGTTAGTTTGGATATTGGGAGAAGGATGTGAAAGATTTAAGATTTTCAAATTACATTGAAAATGCCTTCGTTGAATTCCTAAACAATCAACTAAAACTTATTGTGAAGATCAACCAGACTTTTTTGTTGACGGATGGTGGATTGTGACAGCATTGAGAATGGTCATCAATTACATTTATTTGAATTTCCCCCCTGAAATTGGCATTTTCCACATCCTTGTGACAATTATAATGATTACTGCAAGTTTGCAGCAGGCAAAGTAACTACTTTCTATTTTTCATTTTTGATAACAACAAAGCATGAAGAAACAATGCAAATTTCGGCAGACACAATGCAAAATTGCCTAATTTGAATCGCCTATTGTGCAACAGAGTCAGAGAATGACCTGAGATGATGGAATATAAAAAATGTATTTTTGGTTTTATCATTCCTCTCTTCCCTGATGTTGTGGATATTGAAAGGAAGAGAGTAATGATACAAATTGAGTTTACAATATAATTTGCTTGAAACCCTTTGAGTGGTTGGAGTTTATAAATATTCAGGAGTGCCCTACATAAATTCAGTTTCCCAAGAGACATACCAAAACTATGGCACTTTTAAAAGCAGGTTCAGATCAAATGTTGACTTTGTCATACATTAACAATTGAACTCAAACACAATGCAGTCTTCAACTGTATTTGATTGGATTGATTGTTTTTGGATAACAAGATCCTGTGACTAATTGAATTGTAAAGAATAATGCATATGAAGATGCTTTTTTAAAGGCTGTATGGACAAAGTTGGAGTAACACAACTGATTAAGAAGTACCTCAATTGGAATCAGGTTTGGAAAGAGTTTGGTTATTCCGAATTTCAAATTTTCAATGCCATTGCTAGTGTAGTGATCAAAGCTAATTGAATTTGTTGTAAATTTTGAGTTCAAATTGATTTGACGGAGATTAACTTCAAGTTTAAGCAAAATGGTTTAAAAATGATTGTGTGACTGGAAGTAGTCACATCATTAATGATAATTTCTTTAAGGCAATTGAGAAACAAATCCAAAAGAAGATAATGAAGGAACTAGAGGATGCCATAATCAAAGACAACACTTGAAAAAGTACAATTAAGGGGATGGAGATTTTATATTGTCATTGTTAATGATGAATTATTTTTTTTGATCTGGAAAAGTTGCCATGACACATCAAACTCCAAAGGAAAGGCATTGTTATAAGTAAACCAAGAGTAAATGGAAGGATATTTTACAAACCAACAAACCCCCTCCTTCCTTTTCCATGGGGCAAGGATGACAAATCCATTTTAGCAGGGCTTTCGCAGAAGGAGATTAAAATTGAAGACATTGCAATTGGAAGGAAATAAACATTGGAGAAATCAAAGACAAGAGGAACAATAAAAATAAACATTGAAGACTTGGAACACTGGGAGATGAGTGTGTATCATGCAAAGAGGGTAAAATATAAATCAAACAAAATTAAGACACATTTGTTCAAACATGACAAAAAAACAAGTCAGCCAACGACAGTACAGTCAAAGGTTCTGTGTGAAAATCAAATGAAATAAAAACAACTCTCTGGACTCAATCAAAACAATGACTTCTTGGAATTATTCAATCTATCTCTGTATATATTTGCCAAAATTTTAATCATTTAGAACTCACAGAATATTTTTTAACTATCCAACATGGCCAAAATATGTAACAACAAACAAAAACAGAGCACTGACACATTCCTTGATACACAGCAATGCGGTAGTGCTATCAACCAATCATGAAAGCACCATTGCTGTCATTTCTGAGGATACCTTTCCACAATGATTTTTTGCCAAAAAATTGTGTGTATTTTATCAAGATCAAAAAATCATAAAATTCCAAACATAGCACTCTTACAGGGAAAAGCTTTAGAAAGATAATGCCCTAGTGGTTACCTGTAGCGGCTATAGATCTGCTCATAGATAACTAGATCTATAGCAAAAAATGTGGTAACTTCAATAAGCTTGCTATCTGTCTATTTTTTTTGCCAAACTTGCTAACTTTTTTCTCAGTGCAGAGAAGAAGAAGTGCTACAAGACAGTTCTATGCAACGGATGTTTGGAGTCCTTTTGTTTTGTTTGCAGTGAGCAAACATAACCATCTGCTTCATTTTTTGTTTTTCTATGGTGCTATGTGTATGTTTGTCTACGTGAGCCTGAAAAAGTTCTCACAGTTTTTTACATTGCCAAAAATAAATGATAACATTGATTGTTATTTCCATTGACGAAATTTTTCTGGCCATCATTATTCCAATGTATACTGTTGTATGACCTAGAATAATTCCCAATAAATTGTATCAACAGAGAAAATTGACCAATTTGTATAGATGGTACATATTCTACATAGGTTATTGTGGAAAAATGAGCCATAGATATAGATTATAGCTTCTACAGGTAACTGATATACCCATATTTGAGTGATGTAAATTTATATTACTTTAGAATTATGAAAATGTGGGTGTAGCACAAAGCCATGTGTGAGGCAATGCAGCATGTGTTGAATCATATATCAGATAGGCTATGAGAAGGATAGGTTCACAAGGTGAACCTGATGTTACTAAAATACAAAGAGGCAGGAGGCACAGGAATCCACAAAGAAGGATTCCTGGGAATCCAGGGTACGCACAACTGGGCATAACAATAACCAATAGTTTCTATGTGCTAGTACATGTTTTTGGTCACAAAAATGAAAAATCATTTATACTTCTGCTTTATGTACTTACAACAGCATTTTTACAAGACTTAAAAATAAAAGATGTTTACAGTGGCATCTACTATGTCAGACAACAAGATCATGTTAGTTGAGGGGAAATGATTGGCTCAGTTACAGGAGCACTCTAAATGCAATAAATTGAATGACATTGAAAAAAATACTTCTTCAGACATAATATTTAACTAGAAATTATTTTTTAGTGCAGCACTAGTCTTGATGCCCCCCTGAGTGCAACCATAGGGCCAAGGATGGCCTATACTGCTGCCTTTGAACCCCCAGGAACTAATGACCAGCCTGCATTGTTGCTGGGGGTTTGTACCCCCCATGTGTGCATTTTCAATTGCCAGGAAGATAGTGGATTGGCGACATTATTTTGGCAATATTAGGGATTTCAATTGCATGGTCACAGACTAAAAATAATGGTGATAGTTAACTATCACAGATATTATCTGTGATAG
>JALLPE010001857.1:0-10777 GCA_036940025.1 Conticribra weissflogii
TTTTTAGTTTCTCTTAAGCCATCAATATAATTTGATACCATCTAAATAAAACCAATCAATTCGTTTTTTGTCAAAACCTTTATTGAGTTAAAATTTTATTCTTCATAAAATTTCAATTCATATTTGGCTTGTAGCCCCTTATTTTTTCATTTCAAATTTTATTTCTTCTATCTTTGCTCTGGTTATACTTGAGATTTTCATCATCACAACCTACAATGAGTGCACATGCCTTATGGCCACTGCTATGATTCATATCCATCTTGACTTGCATTATATTCATTCTCCCAAAGCTCAACATTAGACTTTCATTCTCCACCATCATATTTTGACAAATTCCATTTGTGCAATACCTTTATTTTGTAATCTCCCATAACTTGTCGTGTGAGGAATATTACCACTATATGTCATTGCAACACTAACATTACAAGTTTTTGTCCCTTTTCTCTTTCAACCATGCTAAAAATTGTTGACATCAAAGATTTTTTTTTTGCTTATTTGTGAATTCTTTCTACAACTTGAGTTATTCTGTGCTGTATCATGCTCATACATCTTCACTTGTCTTTCACTCATCTTTTTTCAGTTTGTCTTGGGAATTTGATCATTTTTGCCATTCTTAACTAGACTAAATTCTACTTACCCAGCACTTTTTACATGATATATAGAGAGAATGATATCTTTGTAGGAAAGTTCATAAAACTCTCTAAACTTAATTATCATCTAGAAATCTGTGGTGCTTGCTTCTGCAAATTCACTTGCTCTTGTGAAGGAATATTGTTTTTCAAGAGTATAGCTTTGAGCCTTTTCACTTGCTTGTGCTGAACAGTCTTTCAGACCTGCTGTTGAAGATTCTCTTTTAGCTAGTGAATTCTATAACTCTGATGCTATTTTCTTCAATACTCATTGTCACTTGAATCAATAATTGCATAATTGACTCTTCTTGCTTCAACTTTTGCTTACATGGAACTAATGTTCTAGCATCTTTGTCATGGCTTTTCCCACTGTACCACCATGATGATTTTACTTTTCATCATTTGAACCCTCTGCTTGGAGTTAATAGCCAAATTTTCAAGACTAGCTTGTTTTGAGTGGCAAAAATCCCAACCACTCAAACTAGTGAAGTCTCATGTATATTTTTAGACTAATGTAGTTTTATTTGATTGACATATTTTCTTGAATATCTTTGAGCACAAAAACAATTTGAGTCCCGCAGATCACTGAAGGATCTAACAGAAAACACTCCATTAGGATCTAACAGAAAACACTCCATTTCATGCTACCCCTATTCCATTTCTAAAATAAGACTGCTAATTTCTAATTGACAAGAACCTGTTGACATTTTAATGAACCAGTTATTTTCTTGTGAAAGAAGTAAACATAACCCTATCAAGGAAATCATCCAAGTTATAGAAAATTGTAGAAATGACTCATCATTAAGCAGAAAGCTATGATTGAGTGCAGTGGATTCTTACAGAATGATGCTCTTACAAAAAAGTATTCCACCAAGGGAAAAAACTTCATAGATCAAGCAAAATGAAATTATCTTGAATTCATGGATTACTCCTTGGACTGAAGTTGACAGTATGCCGTGATTGTAATGTTATTTTCACTATTTCATTCAATCATATTCTGAGAATAATGAGCATGATGTCTCAACTGTAAAGCAACCAGACAGATCGAGTTTGGTAGTGGCACGACGAAAATCAATACATTCACAAAAAACAACTTTATCTATTATCCTCAAGACATTCAACGAGACGAATCCAGTACACACCGACATTTTCGACACTAATGCGTGATAGATTGACAACAGACGGAAGAAATCATGTCATGGTGAAAGCATAGGCATCATGCGTTTTCATGCAGCAACGAGAACATCCTGGGAGTGTATAGATGCATGTGATAAAATAAACCACAGCGGATTGAACACAGTTTGACTAACGGCGCTGCCAGTATAAAAATAAAAAATATTTCTGCATGATACCTCTGTTTATTTAGAATGCATTCAACTTGACTAATCGGAAATCAAATTGATATGTAGGTTTTACACGGATATGTAGTCGACTGCCTTTAAGCGATGGTTTTATCGTAGACGAAAGTTTGATGCGGCCATAGTTTTTTGCAATCCTCGAAAATCAAACGGGCATTTTCACCTCGAGGAAGGCTTATGAGAAAAATGATGACCCACAAACAACACAAAATTATGAAAAGATAGGAAGATTGAGAGTTCTTCTTTGTTTGAATCCGGAGAAGATGAAATTTATTGTCATCTTAAGTTTTGAATCATTTTCTTTCATCATCCGGGGTTTTGAATGCTTCATAGATGTCTTGATCTAGTGAGGGCTGTTGATCTGGACGCGATGACGTGGAAGAGTTTGAGGGTTGTTCATTCTGATGGTATTGTTGACGAATCGTCATTTGATCCGGCGCTGGCTCCGCGTGACCAGCGACGCCATCAGCTGGCGGTGGAGGATCGTAATACTGATCATGGTGTGCATTGTCGTCATAAGACGGCATCGGCATTGCATGTTCAGCAGCAGCCGATTCCCGCGCAGGTGGATACGATGCATTTTGATTGTAATAAGGATAAGTAGGCTGATGCGCTCGTGGGTGCGCGTATACATTTGAATCTGGGTAGCTGGCATACTCGGAATGGCTGGGATTGTGATTGTGACGAGGTGGAGAAGGCGGAGGATGATGTTGTTGATTTCTATAAAGCTGGTGCTGCATTCCGGAATGATTGCCTCTTCCTATGTCAGGCATGTTATCTGCAGGAGCATTGGCGTGAGGAGGTGGAGGTGGAGGCGGTGGATATCCAGCAGAATAGTAGTAAGGTGGTGGTTGAGGACCATTTCCCTGCATGTAGGGATCATGTTCGTATGAACCGCCGGCAGCGGCATATGGTGGGCCACGGTAAGGGTATGGATGCAGATGAGGATAGCTACCGTAAATGTGGTTCTGATGATAAGTAGGTGGCTCTCCGCGAGGTGAATCGTCATAACCCATATGCTGCAGTAGATGGGGAGGTGGTTGCGGCTGAGGAGGATATTGAGGATGCATAGGTGGGGGCATTGGTGGGTTTGGCGGAGGCGGATAGTCTGCAGAATCCGGCAGAGGATAGCGAATATCAATGTTGTAGAAGTTCGGCTCTCCATCTGGATGCGGCAACAACTTTCCTTGGTTTGTTGCTGCAACTCTCTTCATCAACTTCGTCAGGAATGGAAGGCCTCGCAGAAAACATTCGTGATAATACGCTCGAAAGTCAGGCCCGGATTGATGAAGGCGCTTGAATCCCCAGCCGCTCAGTTGACGTGAAAAGCTCTCGTATTTGGTTTGTCCCCAGTACTTAGGAATGACTTCAGACACCAGCAAATCTTTGTCGAAGATCTTCCAAGCGCGGCCGTGAGGCATCCAGCGAATGATATGTTCATACTCGGGATTGGACAAAATGCCGTGCAGCTTGGCAGGGAAATTGTTGGCGGATTTTCGATTTCCTCCATGAAATGCGGTGTATTCTGGATCGGAAGGTCGAAGTAGATCAACACGGAAATTAGCATAATCACGATAGGTGTGGTCCACGCGGCGAGGGACACGATTTGAGGCTTCATTCGCCGGTTGCTGCGATGGCAACGAAGATGGTGATGAGGATCGCTCCTCTTCATCGGACATCCCGATTGTTCCTTGGCCGAGGAGATTGGGAGTTTTGAAATCAAATTTGGTATCCTTTGCTATAACACAGAGGGTGTTATGTCGAGTTCATTGAGAGTGACGATGAAAAGGGGCGGGATGGAGGCAACGATTTATTACATGTGAAGGGCCTAATAATGTTAAGATATACAGACAGAGTCGTTAAGGTCAGACAGGAAGGGTTACACAGTGTATGAAATCTGGCGATGTGGAATCAACGTGATACAGTACCATAAAGATACAAAATATATCATATTGTAAAGTAGCAGAAAAATACTAAATTGTTTATAATATTGTGTGTTTCTTCTCATATTTCTCTCTGTTGAGAAAATATGCGATCGTGTTTGTAGGAGTATGACTACAATACAACAGGAGAGTAAGACATATAATACATATCATAGAAAAAAACATTTTAGTTTGTAAGATATCAAGAAGTGCCTTCCACAGTACGTATCATACCGGAAAGAAGACAGTATTCATAATGTCATCTACTGATGTGTTTTCTTTTCGTTGCTTGTTTTACATCGTCACTCAAAAACAAAAGTGTACAAATCTGACCAAACAATAATGAAAATTCTTAGTCCTAGCCACAGAATGGTGCAAGCTTTTGAACGTTTTGGTAACGTTTTGAATTATTGAAACCAGTCAAAATTGCCTTCATTTCAACTATTGCTGCAAATTCTCATATCATACAGAACAAGCCAAAACAAAAGTGTACAAATCTGACCAAACAAAAATGAAAATTCGTAGGTGCAAGCTTTTGAACATTTTGGTAACATTTTGAATTATTGAAATCAGTCAACATTGCTTTAATTTCAACTATTGCTGCCAATTCTCATATCATACAGAACAAGCTTTTGCAATCGAAACTACCATTTATCTTTTGCCATACGTTTGAATTGATGAATATTGAGACAAATATGATTTGGTTCTGAAATGGGCACAAACAGTTCTAAATCAGCCACTTCTTGATTTGTACAAGGATTAAACAACTAATGTTGCCATAAACTCCTTTTTTCAATTGATTCACAATTCACCCATCAATCCTTGTTTTGATTGAGAGCAGAGACTTTCAACCTCTACTGATCCATCTGTTTGATATCAAATTCAGTGCATTATGTTGGGAAAGAAATACTCAAAAATAACTGAAAATTGCTCGAGTAACCACATATTGACAAGTTAGATGTCCACTGAAGCCATCGCTCTGCTGGATGTTCTCAATAACAGATATCAACTCTTTATTAATAGCTTCTACCCTGATATTTGGAAATTGGGCCATACAAGGCTTTACCAGAGTGAATCAAAAATGAATGGAACCAAATAATAGAGAGTTTTGCAGATAAGTCATCAAGTAGTGTAGAAGAAATTTCACCACATAAAACTATTTACCATCTATGATAAATTTCTAAATATTAGAGTGAAAAAAGAAATACACAGCTTATCACTCAATTATGATTCCCTCTCTCCATCAAGTAAAGACTTCATATTTCTGATAAGTATGTTATATTTCTCTTTAAATAAAAGCAAGATTTTGCACATCAAAATGTGCAGATAATTTTATCATTTACTGTTTCCAAGTTCTTTTTCAAAATATTCAACACAGAAATTGACATTAGACACACAAAACTCACAAATTCAAATATTATTATAGTAGACGCATCTCAGCAACCACAAGAACTTCCATGCCAAGTTTAATATCATATAAAAGCAAAATTTTCAAAATTTTCAACAGTAACAGAAAAATTTGAATCACACTAAAACCACCACATAATGTGTATTTGGATGTATCAAATCTGATATGTATTTTAGATTCATCAATATCGGAATCAATTTCAAAAATTTAACTGAATGATGTCTCAGCAATTATTCTCTGAAAATTTTGCTAAAAATAAACAGCTCAAGTTTACACTAGATATTTGTACATGTTTTAACAGCCATTTTTTCAAGTGCTATATTTGACCCCCTCCTGTTATTCCCCAATATTTTTGGGAATGCTTGGTCTTCAGATTTGTTCATGGAACTCCTCAAACACTGCATTATTCTCCTCCTTGAGCCACACCAATCATCAAAAAATATATTCCTCTACAGTTTAGTTATCAACAATGGACATCTCACTATTATTCCAGTAACAAAATATTATTTCATAGCAAGAAATCACACAAGCCTATGAATGTAGCTGCATTTGAGCCCTAATTAATTCTTTCATTATAATCTTTTCTGGTACAGATCACCCACAGGGTGTGAATTTTCCTGCTAAAAATGTCACAACAGATCATGAGAGCATTGCTGCCATCCCAGATATGGTAGGCCATAAGCTTAAAATCATTGTTTCAATGATGAAACCAGCAGTGCAATCAACCAAATATATCCAGACAGTCAAAGTCAAGGGATACAAGGAAATCAATACCATATCAAAGTTAATAAATTAATGAATCTTTTTTACTATAATTTTATTGTGCAAAAATGTTGAATTGCATTCTAATTGTAATTATTATCTGCTCCATAGAGTGTTTTTGCATAAAACTAACTAAATCATGGAAAAAACTTTCCAAAGTGTGTTGATAATAGGATTTTATGCTTCGTTTTCATCATGACAGGCTGGAGGGGCAATAGTGATCGCGGTTTTTGACCACCTTGCTGAAAATTGGTAGATCCGAAACGGGTAATTATGATGTACGGAAGCAAAAAATAATCCTACGTAGAAACGGTACAAAATTCTACGCGTGCTATTGCCGCTGGAGCCACCACGTAACAATATCAACAATCAAAAATAATAAGACGGCCCTTCAAAAACAAGAAGGGCTTGTCACGTTTCCATGAAACTTGTGTTTACTCTTGTACGTGTAGCTACCGCTAAATAGAGCCTAACTGAGAAGGATATGTCTTGATGGAGTCAATGGTTGTGATTTCAATAGGTTTGTTCCCACAACCGGCACAATGATGCGAATCTGTCAAGCCGAAATTTTAGTCTCACAGCTCGGCCCAATTTTAGACGTCGAAAAATGTAATATTGTGTATTAATTATTACTGATTGTTCGAGCTAGATTTCTTGCCCCGACATAAAATTTGGGGCAAGGTGGAGGACATACAGGGTTGAGCTGGCAAGGCTGTGTCTCCATGATGATGTCGATCATCATAAATCTCAAAATAAATCATCACAAAAATCCTATTTCACATTGAAGAAGAAATTTAATTAGATAGTGTGCTACTTACGATACTACGAAATGTTGCAAAAAATTTGAAAATATATGTCATATCAGAGACAGTAAAAATCAAAGTGTGGTGAGAAGTTTTCATTTCAAGTACGTACCTACGGTATAGGAAGGACAAATTATATTAGACCCTCTCCTTTCATGTTGATAATTTTGCTTCGGGATAAATAATGATAATCAATTTTAAATCCAAGATATTTTTGGTACCTGACGCCATCCAGAGGTTTGGATGTGGTAAAATACATAAATATCATCAGAAAAAGAAAAAAGAATACTGTTCGACTCATAAACCGGCATCTCGGCGAGAGCAAAAATGTTGCAATACACCACCACCATGACATCATTGGCTTCATTGTTCACCAGCCGTTTGATGCTCATGGCTCTTGTCATCCTGGCCCAATCACATCAATCCCACTCACACACCCATGAAACCGGAACCGAAACTAATTCCATGACTGAAAACAAGGAACTTAATCAAAAACACCATCAACAGCTCAAACACAGACGACTTGTGCCCAATGAGAGTATCGCCCGATTCCTCCAAGACCAACACAAGCAAGGAGTATCTCGCCCCAGATTCACCTTGACCGGAGAAATAATCGAAGAGGTGGCGACAGGGCTGTTTGATTATCAAAATCGTTATCGTCAGCATCAAAAGCTGGAATATGACATTGATGTCGTCGAAGCGTTTTCCTCCGTTACACCCGAGACTACATACTCCACATACGAGGACGGGAATCAGGCCCACATCCCTGTAGGTGAAAGTAGTATCAAGTTTCTTGTGGCCGACCCTCATTCTGTGGACTTTGCATTGATCATGGTGAACGAAGACACCAATGACGTCAGCGGCTTTGCTCAAAGGATTGGTGAAAGAGCGATGTCTATTCGTCAGGCAATGCATGTTGAAATTGGAGGGAATGAAACCTACTCTTACTCGGCTATTCCCACTGTTGAAGTGTTCGAGATGGATGAGCATGAGAATGAGGAACCGGATTGTGATGTTGATGATGAGGATGAAGAGTTGGAAGCCGAAGATGAGAATGAGCACGATCACAATCATGAGGACGAGGATTTCGATCAAGATCCTCTGCACAGAACGCTTTACCCCACTGACAAATTTCCCCAACTATATTCGTATCAAGTCGATTTGTACATTGAAATTGATGACATTCTTTTGAAAAACAACGGCGGTGACATGGGTACTGCCATTCAATACGTCAACTCGCTCATAACTGGGGCCTCAAGTATTTACGAGAGGGAAATTGATACTCATTGTGAGTTGTCACTCATGTTATCATCTAACACTTGAATTGCACTTGAAATTACCCTCGACTACGAAACATGGACTCAATTTTCCTTGATGTATTCTTTTATTGTGGATATAGTGCATGTGGCCCATATAGCCCTTACAAACCACTACAAAAATGCCGAAGGTATGAAAGACGCAGTCGACAACATTATGATGAAAAAGTACGGCTCGAAAAATAAATGGCACTACACAAAAGGTAACGGGATAGATATGCATCATGGAATTCTTGGCCAAAAGCTGGGCGGTGGAAGAGCAAAAATCAATGGGTTGTGTAAACCCAATCGAGGATTTGGTATCTCTGCAAATAATGCGGGAAGCCTTGGAAACATTAGGCGCAGTGATTTTAAGCGCTTGGTAAGAATTGTTTGGCCTTTTCTTACAATTGTATTCTCCAAGTTTAAACACAACCCTCACGCCCAAACCCCTTCTATTGTGCTTCACAACATAGGTCCATGAAATTGGTCATACATTTGGGTCTGGTCACACGTAAGACGAAAATGTAGTAAATTTTTCTCCATTGTATTTTTCGTAGCTAAAACAAATGAAGCAGAACTCAATTCCTTTTATGAATTTTTATCCTTCATTTATTTTCCTTTCCATGATGCAGCCATAGTACAAGTAAGATCAATGGTTATAATGTAGGTGTCGAGTTATTTCTCTTTGAGAGATGTTGTACTTTAGACGGGCGCCTCGTCATCTAACCACACATATCTTTCGGAATTCTTTTTTACTGTACCAAACAAATCAGCCTCCAGTGGACCTATGTGGTAACAAGGAACAGAAAGCAAACTTTTGCAAGAAGGTAGTAGAAAATTCCGGCACCATCATGTCCTACTGCAACAAATGCAAAGGAAGTGGTGAGAACAATTACAGAACAATAATCGCAACGAAGTTTCAAGTTTCAATTATGATTCGCCTCAATTTTTTGTTGTTTCCATTATCTACTTCATCAGACAAAGATCTCAACGTATTCTGGACGTTTGGGGGATATTGGAAGAGAGATCAACGAACTCTGATGAAGAACTGGGTGAACCACCCCGCTATCGAGAAATTAGGAGTTGTTAGTAAAAACCCGCGCCGTGTCCCGTTGGTGAGTGATTTTACAACATCTTTCGATCTCGTCATCTCTCCATGAATGGGATGATGTTTAAAATATATTTTTTGTTCGTCTTCTCTTTAACTTAGAAAATGTGGAGGAGGGTAAAAAACGCAAATTGCGTCAAGCCTAACTTGCCTGTACCAACAGTAACTTGCTATAGAAACAGTGATTGCCACGATGTCAACCCTTGCACTCTTAGTAAGTGTATTAAAAAAACTCATCAATGCAAGTAAGTTTTTTGCAATGGTATTGTTTTTTTTTTCTCGACAATAGAGAACGTGTTTGTTTATGGGCATCTCTCACATGCGACATTATTTCTTTCTTACCACAGGAATAGGCCCAATCCAAATTGTGGTGGGAATATGGTTGATACTGCACTTGATCCTCTAGTGTATGATGATGATGATGATAACGAGTACTCCTACGATGATGCAATGTATTATGATGATGACTACGAATATGATGATGTGTATGCTTACGACGACGATAACTACAACTACGATGACGACATCGCCTATGATGATGAGTATCAGTATAATGATGATTTCGATGATTATTACACTTATGATGACTATGTTGATGATGGGAACAGAGGAGGAACCAGGGCAACCGCTTCGCCTTCGAAAGCGCCAACATCTACTGGCTCAAAAAGTGACAAGGATAAAGGTGCCAAAAAGAACAATGACAAGGCCGAGAATGTGTCCGTCGAGAAAAACTCCAAAATGAAAAAGTCGAAGAAAAGAAACAAGAAAATTTGAAGCAGGATCCATCTTGTGTACACTTTTATTGCTATGTTACGTTGTCGAAAATTCTGCATGTGTTCATGGTGAAGATTCTTCATGGACACCTAAAGATTTGTGGATACATACGATTTATCATTTTAATTGGAGAAAAGAATATTTAAATAATGGTTGAAATCAGGTTCCGAGTAAAATGGAGTACCATACTATGATATCTGAATTGGACCAAAGCAAATGAATGTATCACAAGGCGCTACACCCAAGAGTATTGCCTTTGGACAGATCGATTGTGATGGTTTTCATATAATGCTTGTCAAATTAGTCTTTCAAGGCCACACAATCAATTCAAGGGATTCGAAAAGGGTCAAAATCTAGATAATTAACTATCACAGATAATAACAATCACAGATAATATCTGTGATAGTTAACAATTATGGTTAATGCCGGTAATAATTAATTGTTACCAAGATGTGTATTTATATAAACCTTTACGTTAAATGAAAATAATAATTAGCTGTTACCATTGTTATCTGTGATAGTTATATATCACAGATAATATTGGCAATACTTAACTATCACAGATAATATTGCCAAAACAATGTTTCCAATCCACTATCTTCCTAAGCAATTGCCCCATGAATTGAACATGATGAAATTTTCAAAAGAATCATGCTCCTTCAGGAAGAATATGGAATGGCAATGTTTCTTTGCAATTGACTTTATTTTATTTTAT
>JALLPE010001858.1:0-13169 GCA_036940025.1 Conticribra weissflogii
TTTTTATCATAGACTAACTCTCTTTGATTTTGGTTCCTTCTGAAAATTTCAAATGCCATCATTGGGTTTTCTTTTTTATCAGTGCTTTGTTGTAAATCAATCAGAAAACGATGATTTCGAAATTTAATGTTGGAGTGGTGGTTTTGATCCTATTCACAATGCTATTTTTTTACTGATTGGTGCCAGTTGTGAGAACAAAAGCATGGTTCGAATTTTGATAAAATCGGATGCCACACAGAAAGTTAAATTACATTTCAGATTGTCTACCTTAATGTCATTGTTATTAAGTTCTGTGCCATTATCTCTGGTGGCAGATTGAAGTTATCAATTTAAGATGTATTAATCTTTGAGTTAGAGATACCCAACAATGGGTAATAGAAATCCAGAGTTCTTTCCTTTTATTTGTGTCACAAGGAAAAGTTGACACCTGGATGATAAGATAAATCTTGGCACTGTTGAATAAGACTCTTTGAAACAATTAAATATGAAGGGGGACATCCCAAAGTAGGATCATTCTTTGGCAAGATTTTCTGTGAGACTGAATCATCTTCTTCCAATAATCGTATTAGTTTATAATAATTATGTACTTAGTAGTGCAGTGAAACTACTTTGCTTTGTTGTTACAAGAATAATTCAATACTAATCTCTTTTTAACTATGAATTTCTACTACTTGCTATTTGTTTTGACAAAATTTACAGAACCAAGAAACAGCTCTAAACCTGATTTCAATATGGATAATAATTGATAGCAAATCATTTTTTGTACAAGAGGATGCATGAAAAATTGGAGCCAATGCAGTTTTCAAAACTCCAATACTCCATCATCTACAAAAGTGCTATGAAAGATAGATAAATGGTGCTGGCTTAAACACCTAGTTGGAAAAGGATAATATAATAATGTTGTCATGATCATGATATGACTAACTTAGTTTTTTTTCTTAAATCACCAAGTTTGACCTTGGACACATATTTTATTTTTACTTCTTTAGTCATGTAATAAAGGTGTGTTGTGTATCTATGGCATGTGACAGTTGATCTTGACCTAATTTATTTTCACAATATTTGAGTATTTACTAATTTGAATAACAAAGATGATTGCCTACCACAATAACATCTTGTCCTTCATATTTATGTGAGGACTTGCGAGAGAATCATTTCTTGCAAAAAATATTGCAACTACAATGTTGACTGCAATGGACTTGGTTGCCCACAATGGCGGATATTATTTCAGTAATCAGCCTTTATTCCAATTGCTCTTGTATCCATAAGTACTCACCACCCCCAGCAACATTACTGGCTGGTTTGTTTGTCATCATGAGTTTTGAGGAGGCAGTTACAATTGTTGCACTAAAACAGTGTAGCACCAACCATGTTACCACTAATGAATTAATATCTAATTTGATATTTTAGATGAAGAATTAGTTTAATTGGTATTGGATTTATTGAACCTGAAGTTAATGACATGTAGTTTTATAATATTAAACCTATGGAATGACCTGATCTAGTAGTCAGAAATAACAGATGCCATGGATGATGGCAAATTTTTTTCAAAAGAAAACAGAGACAGAGGGAGGACTTTCAATTTAATGAACACTTCTCTTTTTATTATGTAAATACTTTTTAAATGATATCAGCATATTATTACATTTTATATTATTTTAGCTTTCTAGACTCTTACTTCATGTGTTGAATAATGTCATGTCAGCACAACACTGTCATTAAAAACTCATTAGGTAAAACCTCTATGATGTAGCTTATGATGAACCATGCTGAAGCATGATGCCTCATACGGGCTTAATCATAATGGCATGGCATACTTTTCAAAATTTTGTGACAAACTGAATTTCCAACTAAGCTTACACAAAAGATGATCATCTATTACCTCAACTTTGATAATATATTCAAAATTCATATCATCTTCTCTTTACTACTGAAATATCATCCACTACAACACAACACTGGCAGAATGAGGTCTTTCAATTTGACCAGAAATTATCATGAAGGAAATTTTTGAATGGATGCAGATAGCAGTTTCATCAAGCCTCTTTTTACAAAAAATAATGATATTATAAGATTGACAAACAAAACTAATGAAATTAAGAACAAAAATTAATTGCTTGATAATAGAACAGTGAAGCTTACCATTTTATTGGATAAGACAAAAAGGAATGATATTGATTTTTTAGTACATCAGAGCAGGGGGGGGAATCATTGGATGCATGATTCTATGTATAGTTTTGAAAGAGACAGAACTAAATTAGTCGGCATGAACAAGTCAATACTTTAGTTATTTAGATATGTTAATTTAAGCCTAACAGATTTCATTTATGAAGTAAGATTGAGGAAACAATATGTCATCAGATTTAAACTTGTGGAAGCAATTGACCAAAAATATTTAAAGAGAAGATGTACTGATATCATTGTTTGGTTTCCATAACGGATACTAACTGTTGTAGTCTTGTCAATAACAGTAAACAAAACCTGTAAGAGCATATTGAGTTTTTGAATGTTTCATGTTTTGAAAGTTTATCATTGATTGAATTTGTATTGATTGTGGGAACTATTCCAAATATTGGTATGACATTATAATTGTTGGTGCTGCCTTTACTAAAACATTTTTGACTTTACAAAAGAAGTATTAGTGACAGAATAATTTCATTGGAATTGTAAATACATGTATATAATTAATATTATGTCCATTATAATCCATCATGACTGTGTGGTGAAATCATTACTAATAATTGATGATAATACTGTACAAACTATTTCTAATCATTAAAAATTATTGTGTATCGTTATGGAAAATGAACATCATATGTGGGGATAAAACTGTTGAAAAGTTTTGAATCACAACAAAAGTGGTGTTAGAATCAAAACTCAGCAGTGATTTGCTTGAGGGGTTTAATTTGGTCATTTCATTATTTTGCACAATAGAGAATTCTCATATGTTTGTGCTTTGTACTGTTGATCTATGGGATGACACAGACTTACATGTTGATTGGATTATTCACATGAAGGTTTTCCTCCACAATGATTTTACATTTGAAGTTGTGATTGTTTGTAATTGTTTTCACTGGAAAATTTGAGTTGTTACATGTAATGGGCCCAAGGAAAAGGTGACAGATTTTCTACAAATTAAATTAGAAATCATGAAGTAAATTGTCTAGATACATCTAATCTTAGGAGAACTCCAGTTAAGGGTACCATCTGATGTTACAACACCATTTTGCCAACTGTTGATTGGGAACATATACTCAATTGTAACCATTTGAGGGAATCAATGAAATGGAATCCTCAGGAATGGAGCTGTTGGAAATAGCAAAATGCCCTGTGTGAGCACTAAAATGCACAACCTGGGGAATTTAAAAATAGGTAACATGGTTTGAAACATTATTGTTATCTAAACTGTTTTAACATCTTTCAGTAAACCTTTGATGGCTATGGGTGAATTTCTATTCATTTAGAGATATTATTTTAGACTCCTGTTGAATCATACCACAACAAAAATAGATGCAGCTCAATCTATTTAGATATTTTTATTGAAAATAGATCAGAATATAGATAATTGATACATTTATCTATTTTTAAAAAGATAAATTGAAAATAGATGCAATGTTTACATACTCTATTTTTGCCAAAAGTAGATAGTTACCTTCATATGCCAAAATCTCAATATGTAATAAATAATATCTCAAAGCATACTAGTGTTCCAAAATTCCACAGATATTCTATCTTTCAACCAATCTTTGCAATTTTTAAAATAGCTTGGTATTTTTTTTCGAAATCAATAATTATGGAATGATCCTTGTACAGTTCCTATGTGTGTGATCTCTGAATGGAACAACTCCTGAAACATTTAATATTAAGTAATATTATTCCTCAGCTTTCAACTGTTGAACAATTTGGTTTGATAATGTTGAAAGCAGAATGATTTATTCCTGTTGTATTCACTAAGTAGCAAATGCCTAAAGTATTATGTCCTACAGATTCCAGGAAATCCATGAAAATAGTTGAAGTTGCTTATTCTGTTCCAATAAAGCAGTACAAAGCCAAAAAAGTACATACAGTATCACAACTATGGTTCAGAAACACTGATGAATTTCACCAGGTATTAGGTAACTGATTGAAATGTTTCAAGAGTTTTCCGTCATCAATATTTGTCATTGGTTATGATAGGTAACTATCTTCTATCTAGACAGACAGGGCCAAAAATCTAACATTCGAAAAAGAAGATATTTCTATAGTGAGATTGTTGGCTTAGAGGATACAATTTGTTCAACAGCAGCCTTGCACAAAAGTTGTGAATCAAAAGCTTAGTATGAAAGTTTGTATCTGAAATATCTCAAAATTAACAAAACAGATACCAACACCCAATGTGTTGAGAAATATGTGAAAAACTGTTGAAAAGTGACATACTTTAGAGCAAAAGAGGCGCTTCTGTGCATGAAATTTTTTCCAATTGCGCTCTGCTCTTATCATTGTAAAGACCTCAAAAATGAACAAAAAGAGTGAAGTGCTAGATGTTGTTGGAGTCATCATCTGGTATACCGTACACAACAAAGTCTCTGGTGACAGATGTCAGACAGAGGATGTGTTTCTTCATTCTTTGATTTCCACATTCACTGATTGATATGATGATATGTCCCTGACATGTCTACAGCTTTCCAACTAAGCTCACAAGTTATACCAGTATTTGCCAGTCCATCATTGCAACCTTCTGTGGCATCCAACAATGTATACAAAATCCATGTGGACACTAATCAGAGATGGATGTATCTCTCCTCAAGGTGAATCCTTACACCCTGACTTGACTTTCTCTTTCATTGCTGTGGCTTCAGGACTAGACTGGTCCACAATCTATGAATGATCATGGTGATCCCTTATTTGGCAAATTTCTAACATATCAAATGTCTAAGTTTACATAAATTTTTGAATTTCTAAATAACTATGTTAAGTTACCACACCTTTTTTAGACAAACCACATTTGTGAGGCATACCATGAGATGGCACAGAAAAATCTTGTAATGTTTACTTCTTGGTGAATTTTGAGCTCTGTGGTATGAGGGGAGTGCAACACAAATGAAAAAGAAAAAGTCACGCTTGGAAGTACCTTTTTCACCCTAAAGTTTTGCACTTTTTGAGTTATTTTGTATAGAGTGACATGTTAACATTAGTCTGACATGTTGGTCATTTTCATTGATTTGCAACTTTCAATATTTACAACTCAGGGTGATCATGTCAGCTCCTAACACAATATCACAAACACAAGCTCATATTCCAACAAATGAAGAAGAAAGAAAAAAATAGCAATCAAGCTAGCAAGGAAAAACTTATTTTTAATCATTCAAACAATAATCAATGAATCTATGATAATCTTATATTCTGTTGGCAAAAATCCACAATGATTTAGAAACTTGCTTTCTGCAATCATAATGTCTTTCAAGTCAATTCAATAATCTGCCCCACATTCTCATTTTAAGATCAGTCCAAGATCTGTGTATGACAGACCATTGATTCTCTGCAAAAAACAAAGTAAAATCATCATCATACAACCAGTTTGTAATCCAGGAATCTTTCCAGCTGCAGCATAGGCAGATCAATTATATTTTATGCACCATCAACCATTTATAGACTGTAATAGGTATCAGGTATCATGATAGGCTCACAATTGATACCAAATATTGGTGATAGGATGATGTGAAGGAACCTATATTCCTTCTTTTGCAATTTGTATCATCTACCCAAAAAGAGTATTTATGATTTGAATCCCAATGACCCTTTTCACTTCCTTTCTTAACATGTAATGTGTTCAATTGTATTGATTTGACCTTCTAAACTGTACAGTCAAAAGCAAACATCCACTACATCCAACCCAAATATTGCTGCAGTTGTTGTCCACCATTTGCATGACTCAATAATAAACTCCAAATGATACAAGAATTAATTTACCACAGCATTGCTGTATGTTTATCATTGAACAAGACAGAACTAATCATCAATGACCTAATTACCTCACTATTTCAGCATATTCTTTGCTTTTATTTTGTGCTCATTGTCAAAACATCATTGAAGCAAGTAAAATTTGGTATTTTTAGCACACCTAAAGTGTTTCGATTGCAACCAAGATTGCAGGATAACCAAGCTCAGTACAATCAACTTCTCCTTGTAGATGTGACCAATTTTATTAGACACTTGGAAAAGTACTTTTTTCAACTAACCAATTCATCATGTGATGTTAAAGCAAATATCCTGCAAGGGTGGATCTAAGAAGTGTAATACCATGTACTATGAGTACAATAACTTGGTGAAACCCTGAGAACCATGAATATGCAGAATAAATCTCATTTTGGTATGATAACTTATCAAAAGGAGCTTGTGAATTCTTCCCTTGATGTCGAAAAATGGAATATAGTTTTTAAAAGATGATATGGACAAAACGCTTATAACTTTCCAACTTTCCAGGTCTAACACTTGGTCAGGCTCTATCCACAAACAAAATGCAATTTTCCACTTTTGTTTGGATTTTGTTCTCAAGGGAGATGTGAAGTCATATGAGCTGTCTAAAATGTGTCATCTATTTTTTGTGGCTTGTTGTCCTCATGTTTATGTCTGCTGTCACAGTCCTATTTTTAACCCATATTGTTTTTATTATCTTGAGAACTACAAATCATCAGCCACTTTCTGGGATAGGAGCATTGTTGATTGTGCCTTGATAGAAAAGGGAAGTTTGCAAGGACAGATGTTGTCTACAGAAAATAGACATGATTCTGTCACAACTATTTCAGTCCTTTTCTGCAGTAGCAAATTGATTCATACTATAAAGGAAGAATAATCTTTTTTGTTTGTCATTATATTGCCATCAGCACTTTTTGAGAGGTATGTTTACACTTTACTGTAGAAACCATATTTTGAGATTGATGTTATCAAACAAATTGATGATGAATTATTGAAATAAGGTGACTTTCTGTTTCTTACAAATGCAGCCTTTTTTGGCGTATCTCAAAGATTCAATGTGGACGACACAGTTTTTCTAATGAAAGAGGAAAATATTGACTGGCACTTCTTGTTAAACTATGACATGATCGATAATGACAAACAGAATAACTAATGAAATTTACAATGTATCTCATGAATCACAAAAGGCAGGTACGACTTGCTTCAAGGAATATTGAGTTCAAAAATACTCTTTGATGAGTGTACCACAAAAATAAGGTCATCTAAGCTGCACCAAAACTTTATCACTTTTTGGTTCAAAAATTAAGTCGAACAAAAATTTGATAAAATGCATATCAACACAGTCAGATAGGAGCACATAGCACATTGTTTTGTACTTAGGTTTGTTCTCCATTTTGAATAATAATGTCAGTATAACATCACGCTGAAGAGTAATGTAGAAAAAATGATAGCTCTTCACAGATGCATTTTGGTTCCAATGCTTTGAATATACTCTTTCTCGTCAAAGCTTTCGCAGTTAAATGCCGCTCAACTTGTCCTCCACCCCACCTATAGAAATTTATTAGTATGAACTTTGCTCCACGATTATCCTTGATTGGCCATTATTCCTTCACGGCAGTTACTTGGATTTCCACAAGAAGATTTGGCTTTGCAAGTGTAGCCTCGGTCGTCGCCCGAGCAGGTTTGTTATTTGGATCTATCCATTTCATCCAGACTTCATTCATCGGTCCGAAATCCTTTTCAATATCCTTCAACCAAATTGTCGATGTAAGAAGCTTCGACTTGTCGGTCCCAGCCTCCGCCAAATACTTATCCACTTTTGCGAGAACATTTTCCGTTTGGCCAACGATGTCGTTTGCGGTGCCATCAATCTGGCCGCTGAGGTAAACGATGTTATTGTGGACCACTGCTTGACTCATTGGAGGAAGAACGTCAGTGCCGAGGCGTACTATACCATTGTTGAGGGCCGAGGATGAACTGAAAGAAAAGGCTCTTGTCAGTGCGCTGTGGTTTTGGGCGGTTAGAAGGAATCGGAATAGAGACATGTTCAATTAAAAAACTAGGTCAGTAAGTTTTTTTGAATATCAGAGATGAAGTGGAAGGTGTATGAAAAGAGGTGGTTATTGTAGTATCCTATCTACAATATTTTTTGTGAGTTCCTTACTCCCTAACTACCTGTTGATCTTTTGGTCTGGAGAAAAATTTCTTTCGCTTTTTACATTTAAAGGTAAAAATTAATTATCACAATTAAAATACCTCTACTCATTCATAACAATCGATGCCGTCAGCGCTGCTCCTCGGCTCTCGACGAGCACGCATCTCTAACACCTCTATTGTGGTACCAGCAGACCAGCAGACCAAACCTTAAACCTTTTTACCTAGTAACACATAAACAACTTAGGAAATTACGTAATTTAGGACTATCTACGCAGCCTTACTTACACAATGATGCTTCATCGAACATAATCTGATCCCACCCAGATTGGGTTTCTAGACTGATTCTTGCATGCAGCTCGGTGAATAATGACGATCTCGATTACAAAACTCATCGGTGCCACTCTGACAGTGACTCTAACCACCGTTGATGATTCAGTGTGGCTTGTTGCCTACACTTCGCCCAAGCTGCCGCTAAGTACCCGCATCATTCATGCCACACTGTTTGTGCTGACGCTCGAAGCTCTTGTCTTCGCATGCGTCGTGATCGCTTCTGGTGTTCAACTAGCCGTCGTTGGCGACCAAGAAAACGGAGAAGAGTCATCATCAACATATGACTCAAATGATGAAATTCTATTGGAGTCAATCGGGGCATTAATTTGTTGGATGATTTCGGGCGTGCTTTTTGTAAGGAAATGGCTTAAGAGGAAAAGACGCATAGCCGCGCAAGCAGGGCCGCTTCGGGCATCACCGCAACAAGGAGACAACAATTATGGATCTACTGATGAACCAGATGGAGAACCTGGGAAACTGGACGATGTATCTTCAAGTAGTAGTGAAAATGATGCAAATGAAAATGGAATATCCAATCGACCGTCACCATGGGTTGTTGTGTCTCTCACGGCGTTGGGGGCACTGGATGAGGTGTCATATTTTCCTTCCTTGCTTCTGGGGAAGGTGTTCACATCTATAGATCTTTGTCTTGGAACGTTTTTCGCGGCTTGTATCGTTCTAGTTGTTGTGACGATGTTTCTTTCTAGGTGCAAGCCTATTCTCGATTTCTTGGATAGCATTCCATTGTATGGAATTGTTGCCACATTTGCATTAGTTCTTACTGCAGAAATTGTTGCGGATGCATTATCATCACACAACAATTGAGTAGGTCTACTATCACGAGGGCCGAAGACCGTGCAAGCTAATGAAGCGATTGAATGTCGCGCTATGTGATGAACTTCGAACACTGACGAAAAGCAACATTTTCAAAGGGAGCTGTCTGCTTGTTAATTTTTAAGGCCATAGGTTATGGCCATTACCCATTACTTATGTTACATGGCGACATTTTAAGAGTTTGTAATGGGGCATTCAGTTAGTATGATGTGGCTTGCAAAAAATAATGACCAACGACTATCGCAAAAGAAGACAATGAAATATACCTATGATACAGTTACACCTGTTCACTATTTTCATGAATTGGAGGTGATCGTGACCTTTCTTGATCGCAATGACTCTTGCACTGGATACTGGATCGACTTTGCTCATGTGCAGTGTTCCCTCCATCTCTGGTCCACAGCAAAATGCTGGTTGTTTGTTTTATAGTTCCATCCACAATTGTGCGCAAGTGAACACTGTTTTATCAACTCAATATCAACCATGAGCAGGAAGTCAATGGAATGGTCCTGTTGTTTTTAAGCGATTTATTTTATTGTTATGTTGGTACACACAAATAGGGAATTGTCACCGATATTATCTGTGATGGTTAACTATCACCAATATTATCTGTGATAGTTAACTATCACTGATATTATCGAGGCTAGTTGACTATTACAGAAAATATGGGTAATTATTAACTGTAGCCATTGATCTGTATTGTATACACCATTACATTAAATAACCCTCATAATGAACCATCACAATTATTTGTGATATTTTAGTCTATGATCATGTAAATGAAATCTCTTACATTGCCAAAATAACGTCGCAAATCGACTTTCTTTCAAGAAGATAATGGATTGCTACTTTTTTGATGATAATACATAAATATTTTTTGTGGTCATATACAAATGAATGAAAGATCACCAATCATGACTGTGATAGTTAACTATGACAGGTAATAAATGTGATAGTTAATCATCACAGTTAACTGACAAATTCATGATGTATTTTCATCATGGGGACAAGGTTTTTTAATGACCTTATTATCACAAGGACAGCATCTGTACACAAAAATCAAGTTTAACTTGCCACTACTGCAAAAATTCTAAAAATAGAAGACCACCAAACTTGATGTTCTACATCTAATAGGCCTTTGCAACAAAATAGATTATCTTCAATGGCTATTGTCTGTTGCAATGCAAAAGAGTAATGTATCTTGTTGTAAACTTTCCAGAATCACATAATTTTAGGTCATGTTGTGGCACAAAGCAAGGTAGGAAGAGGACGAGGAGGTGCACAGCAGCTCAAGGGATTTACTAACCAATAAGTTGGACACAAGTGACTTTGAAGTATCCATTGAAAATCTTGCCAGATCATTTATACAACAATCATATCAGTGGTACATTCACAATCAATTTTATTACCAAGATATGGTCAATCTCATGACACAACAAAAATGAACAAAATCCAATCAGCCACAATCTCGCCAGAGCCCATTCCTTGGTCAATCATGATCAAAATGAGCCAAAACTAAACAAAAACAGAAGAGATTCATAAAATTGGTACCTATGAACTCAATTTTTGGCCAAGCAATACAACTAATTTCATCACACAACAAAAAGGAAACCAACTATCAGTCATACTCTTCCTGCAACCATTTCCTAGTGGTGGGGTTGGGGTTGGGGTTGGGGTTAGGGTTAGGGTACATCCCCTCCTCTGATAAAAAAGATGAGATTAATACAACTGACATGTTTCAACTCAATTTTTTGGCCACAATATGATCAATCTCATAATAAAATAACTTTACAAAATCAACAATCAGCAATACTTTACCATACAGCCCATTCCAAGGCCAATCCTCTTCAAACCAAGCAATAACTAGACACATCCTTTCCTCTGACAAAAGGGAAGATGTTCATACAGCCGATGCACTCAATTTTTGATCCAGTTGTCTCCAATCTCAAATCTCATTATAAAAAATGAACAAAACCAAAAATTATCCATGCTAACATTCATCTGCAAGTAGAACAAGCCTCTTCAAATCAAGTCAAAACTACCCACATTCCCATCTCTTGAGATTCACACATGTGGTGCATTCAAACTCAATTTTTTACCAAAATCTGGTCATCACATGACACATCAGAAGTAAAAAATCTACAATATTGCAGATTAATTTGATAAATTTCCTGGTATCAATCCTCTCTGTTGTCTGATTTGCATTGGTAAATGTTCTGATTTGACCCTCAATTGAACCATTGTCAGCTGATTATTTAATCAGATATGCTGTTCATGTAGGACCCTGCTGCAACTGACAAGACTGATAGCATTTTCAAATGAGACAAGTTTTCTTGTTTTTGTCCATGCAATGACTGATCCATCCAAAAGAATTTGAATCATTATGATGTGATCTGATGGAGCATCTTTTCATCAAGAATTGAGTGCCCAAAGAAGAAATTTTCATGAAAAATAAAATCTGACCATATTTTGAAAACTTGTGATCCATAGCAACTGTGCCCATGCCCTCATCTGATGACAACGGAAGAAATTCATACAGGTGGTATAATCAAACTCACAAATACAGCAAGAATATGGCCAAGTCACAACATTATGGCCAAATTACTGACACAACGAAATTCCAAGCTACACCATAATATCCAACCAAACCAATCAGCCATGATGAGCCAAGTCAGAGGAGTCAAGCCAGAGGTCCATGAAATGGCTGATCTAATGGAAATAGTTTGAATCATCATGATGTGATTAGACCAAGCAAATTTTCGTCAAGAATTAAGTGCCCAAATCAAGGTGAATTCTTCATCAAAAATGAAAATAATATTCTCACCATATTGTAAAAACTTGTTATCTATGGCAATGGTGCCTATCTTCTCATTTGATGAAAAAGAAGAGACTCATAAAGGTGGTTCAAACTCAATTATGCAGCAACAATCTGACCAAATACCCTAAATTATGGCAAAACTCATGACAACAAAATGCCAAGCTACACCACAATATCCAACCAAGCTAATCAGTCATGATGAACATAGTCAGAGGAGTCAAGTCAGAAGATCCAAGCTGATCCAATCCAAATCAAAGGAGCCAAACCCAAGGAGCAAAGCCAGTAGCTGCAAGCAAGTAAAACAGAGAGACAATCCAAACTAGAAGACCCATGCAAAATAAAGGAGCCATACAAAAATATTCCAGCAAATACCTAAGCTCAAGAATGAGCCAAGCCCAGCAAGAAATCCAATCTTAGCTAAAACAAAAAGCCCAAAGCTTAACAAGGATAAGTAGCCAAGTCAGCCAAGCTGAACCAAGAAATAAAGAAGCTAATTCAGAGGAGCCAATAAGAGGAAATTCGTCATTTCTTCTCTTTGCTTTCCATGACCCCTTATCATGGTGACAAAGGATAAAGCCAAGCAACAATCCACAACCCAATCTTAGTCAAATTAAGCTTAAAAGACAAATACAGACTAGCTGAACAAAGAAATGAAAAGAAGCCAAGCAAGACCAGAGGAACAAAGCCAGAGGAGCCAAGCCAGAGAGACAGAGGATCCAATCCAACTCTGTCAAGTTGTCCTAAGCATATGTACATTCCATGACCCCTTACAATGGTGACAAAGGCTCAAGTCCATAAAAAATCAAATCCTAGTCAAAAAGTCAATCCCAGCCAAAAAGACAAGTCAAGCCTAGTTGAAGAAAAACAAGAAACCAAACCAAACCAAACCAAACCAGAGGAGCCAATCAGGGGATCCAAGCCAACTTCATCAAGTTGTCCTTTCTGCTCTTCTCATAATCCCTGGTCATCATTTCAAAGGCTATAGACTAGGGAATAATCCAGTCTTAACAAAGAAGCTATACCAAGCCAAGCCAAGCCAAGCCAAGCCAAGCCAAGCCAAGCCAAGCCAAGCCAA
>JALLPE010001859.1:0-10774 GCA_036940025.1 Conticribra weissflogii
TCAGGAACACAATGTTTAGAACGCGCCAATTGACAGGACTGACAAAGAGGAGGGTGTATGACGCTCTACTCCACAAGCCCTGCCTGCTGCACCTACACGGCAGTATCTTTGCTCCGAGACATTACCCTTAGATTTGACATCACTAAGCAAACCTCTTCTTCAAATCTCATGAATTATCCCCCATGAACTTCTTATCACGACAACGAAGACGAGAGGTTGCATGATCTCGGCCTCCATCGCCGAACCGCTTAGATCCATCCGGAACCTCTCCACTAACTGACGCGAGAGGGCAGTTGCTCTCCGTGTCAATAACCATCGGCCATGAACCGTCGAACCCGACAACTCCTGATGGGAATAACTCTCGTGGTCCTGTTCGTTCACGGGCTACTCAACGTCAACACCCTCGCCACCGGCCCATCCTCATCCCCATCCCACGTCATCCCACACTCCTCGGCAACGTCCAACGCCGACACAAACGCCAACCCCAACGCCATCCGGGTGTACGCCCCATCCAACAGCACCTCCACCGTCGCCGTCTGCCTCATCGTCAAGGAAGAACTCCTCTACATCGACGAATGGATGGATTTCCACATATCCCTCGGCTTCTCCCCCATCTACGTCTACGACAACTCCCCAACTTTCGAAATGCACGACTGGCTCGAGAACCGACGCGCCGACATTCGACATCACGTCCAACTCATTCACTTCCCCCAGGCGCCGGCCCAAGTGGCGGCCTACACCCGCTGCCTCCAACGAGACGCCCGAAACGAAACCTACGCCGCTCTCATCGACGCCGACGAATTCGTCGTGCTCTTCAAACACGACAACGTCAAAGACTTCATGGATCGACACTGCGACGAGGACTGCGGGCAGATCTCCCTCAATTGGAAGATGATGGGGACGAGCAACGAGACGCATTACAAGCCCGTCCCGGTCACCAAACGGAATCTGCATTCGCCGGGGGTGGAGGGGACGATCAAAGTCATCGTGCGTCCGGATTACGCGGCCGACGGCGATTTGGGGTGGAGTCACAGCGTCAAGTTGAAAAGGGGTTACTGGGTCGATACGAGTGGCAGGAGGATTCACAACAAGGGGTGGAAGAGGCAGGCCAATCAGAATGCGCCGACGGATGTGGCGCTGTTGTATCATTATCGGTATAAGTCGGAGGAGGAGCACGTCAATAAGATTTGCAAGCGGGACAATGTCTTGAAGGCGAGGGGAATTCATCCGATGTGCGATGACGAGGGGAGGAGGAAGCAGTACGAGAGAGGAATGCATGGGACGATGTTCGATGATACTGCGTGGAAAAAAATGGTTCAGATGGTTCCGAAGTATGCTGTTTTCGACAATAATTCGACGATGGCGTCTACCATTTCCATGTATCCAATATGATTTGCCAACGAGAAGTATATTTTATTTTTACATCTGATGTTTGCGCCTTGGCTATCGATTCTATTATTTTTTATGAACGTTAATTTAGCGTCTCACATGACATGACGATCTCCTGCAAGTCGAACTCGAACGCAGAGTTCGATTCGACTGAGTCTCCTAAATAATAGCAGCAATACGTCCTCTCGTTGTCGTAAACCAGTCGTAGCAACATTTTGAGATGGAACCCAAAATTTTTGACACAGCAGCGACTTGATACAGAAACATCATACATAGTTCTTCGATTCCAACGCATCCAATGCAATTGTCTGTCAATCAAAAAAGATTGGATGCACTGACGTGGTCGCAAAAGTAAAATCATTCCTTGAAAATGAACAAATAATGAAACGACCCTCCTCTCACCCTGTGTCTCAGGCGCAGTCCGTGCAACAGTCTGGTATGGAACATTCCACAGTGCAATCTACGACGAGCGTTCTCAGAGGGCTCGGACGAAGGTCGCAGATAGAACTCGGCACTGACCCCGTAAACGAGTTCCCACTGAATCCAAGCAATCCTGAAACACAGGCGTGGTTGGATTCATCGATTAATGTTACAATAGACCCAAACACACGGCGCATTCGAGACAAAAGACTTACCCATGTTGGAAATATTTCCGATCTCACTGGGAATCGTGCCTACAAGTTTGTTGTTATCAATTTGAAAAAATCTCAATTGTTCTAGGTCCCCAATTGCCGTGGCCAATGTTCCCGTCAACATATTATCATTCAAATCCAACTGACGGATTCTCGGAAGCGTCCAAATCGAATCGGGAATCGTCCCGATGAGATTATTGAAGTCAAAGTCCATTAATAATAGTGATGGAAAGTTTCCAAACTGCTCGGGAATCGGTCCACTCAAGCCACCTCTCTCGAGTGCGAAGAAGCGAAGATTCGTGAGCTCTTGCATTTCGAACGGCAGAGTACCTCCGATGTCGTTGGATTCTTGAGTCATCGTGATGGAAGTAATTTATGTCATATGTTAGTATTTTCGTGAGTTGCATCATAACAAAGGGGACGTCACATTCAGCAAACTACTTACCGAACTCAATCACGTTGACATCCAATGCAGTAGGAGAGTCTTCGGGATAGCAAGACACACCACCCCAGAGACATTCGCTGTCAGGACTCAACCAAGCATTTGTTCCCCGAATATCATCTGGAAATATCGCCGTGGCGTTCGTAGTCGTGAGATTGCATGCTTGATTGGCGTTCTCGATCGCTTCCGTGGAACTGAAATCATCTGGAGCATTGCAATTCTTCCAGTTGTCGCCATCGGTGGAATAATAGAATACCGCAAGCACGTATCGTTGGATGAGCATATCCGATGGACATGCGACCATGGCATCTTCGTTAATGATCCAGTCGAGAGCCTTTTGTTGCGGAGATCCGGGTGTGGCGATGTCGGTTGGATTGGATACGTCTTGTACCGATTCCGTGATGTTTCTGGCTCGTTCTTCGGGAGTAAGATTGCATGGGAATGTTGGAGCGGGTGTTGTTGGGGCTATGAAGACTGGAGTCGGTTTGGGAGTAGGACTTGTCGTGGAAAGACTCGGTGTTGGTGCACTTGTGGTTGCTCCGTCCGTTGGACTTATTGTGGAAATATCGGCGGTAGGAGACTCTGTTACAGTGGTGGCGGTTGGGTTTTCGGAGGTACTGCTTCCAGTTGGAGATTCTGTAGTGCTACTTGTTGTTGGTAATCCCGTTGCGATGATTGCAGTTGGATTTTCAGTGTCTTCGCTCGTTGTCGGGTTTTCAGATGTGGCATCGGCTGTTGGAATAGGTGTGGCCACCAAAACAGTAGGGTTTGACGTAGATGAGGCAACAGGTTTAGGAGTAGGCTTGACAGTCATGACTGTTGGTCTTTTCGTGGGTTTCGCCGTTATAGCTGGGAAAGAAAAACAAAAATTGAACCGGAATATTTCGCGCAGATATGATGCAAACAAGAGTTTACTCATTCAGCCTTACGTGGAATGCTCCCATTTTCTTCCATCTCACGCGTCCAAAACAGAATATCCTCTGCCTCCAACTCTCTCAGATCGTGATTTTGGTGGTTTCTCCCGCGAACTCCGGTTGCGGCGACAGAGTTTGCCCGAAGAGCAGCGAATGCTATCAAAGTAGCGAAGATATTGGTTGGTATTCTCATTGCTATTTGCAAAGCTGTGGAGGAAAATAGGGCCGATTAAGAATTGGACACTTTTCTTGTGTAATCAGTTACCAATGCATTGATTGCGCAATGTGATTAGTCGATGAAGAAATTTTAAATGTTGCATTAACAAGTATAGTATATTGTAGTGAAAAATGCCACTTATTTTGAATTTTAGTCGCATGACCAAGTAAGTGGGAGATGGCGAGGATACTACAATTAAGTTTTTTACCGCGGGCGAGAGTTGATATTGAGTGCAATACAACATTTGCAATCACAAAAAACCTTCTCCGATGATTGAGCCATATTGTGTTTAGTAAGCAAAATACTTATTTGAGTATATGATAGGGCCAAAAATCCTAATCGGTCAGACCATCAGATTGAGTCAAGAATATTCAAATAGGAGACTTATGACGCGATTTTTCCGTAATCGAGAAATTTTACATAAGCCAAGTACCGTTCGAACTCAGATTCATTCAAATTTGGCGACTTAAAAACATTTTATATCATAAAATTATTTTATTATTTGGCCAGTAAAACGGAAACTTAACGGTTGGAAATCCTGTCGTTGTTTTATAAATATCATACTTTTTCTTTTTGGGAGTAATTAAATATTTTTAAGAACAATATTTACCGCCCATCTCTAGATAATCCTAAAAAAAAATATAACATTCTCAGAACTCATCAACATGGATTCCTGGAAATATTGAATTTTTTGTCGTCCTGTAGTTATGTCACAGTATTTCCCTTGTTTCAAAGAATGGAAAGCACTTATCTCTTGATTTCTACATAATTCCTTTGTGATATTTTTGGTTGAAGTTTCGAATCAGTAATATATGGGATATTCTGTGGTCTTCAAGTTGTACCTTTGTGCAGTATTGAAAATAAATTGATTTTGGTTAGTTTCTTGCATCATGCTAGTCACCTGAATACATGTAAAATCCCACCAGCCAAAGGTTTTCAAGTAAATCACTCTTGATATGACAAGGACCAATATCAATCTTTTTTGCATTTAGATAGAGATGAATTAAAGAACTTATTGTTACTTTTCAAACTCTTTGTCATCCATCCCACATTTTGTTTTCATTTCAAATGTGATTGGCCAATTCATTCATTCCTCTGATACAAATTTTCCATTGATGGATGGAATCAATTGTTAAATATCAGAGTTTCGGCACATAGTTCTGTTACCCTTGTCAGTGGTTGAAAATTGGAAGTGAGGATGAATTGCTCCCCCTGTTGCTATACTTCCAGCAGTCATTGTCAGTGTGACAGAGCTCATTTCAACTGATTTTTCAACATCAAACAAATACCAATTGCAATGAATGAAAGATGGGAGCCCTCCCCCACGCCCTGTGCCACTATTCAGTGCAAAGCAAGTTCATAGACTTTTAGAATTCTCATAAATTGATTGTTCATGATCTGTGGGTTTCCATTTTCTGATATTTCATCAAATCCAAGAACTGCCAAATCTTTCTCCCAATCATCAAACCACAGTTTGAGAATTTGGGAGGTCATCCATCAAATCCTCCACTCTTTCCTGAATTTTATACTTTGCCCCTAAAATGTTGCCTCCATTCAAATTGATGATGTAATCCAGAAGATGGTAAGATAGTACTGTTGTTTCCTCATTTCCTATCACTTTGTTCAGTTTTATTTCAAGATTTTCCAGATATTCTTATCAGGTTTACAATTAAGTTGATTGGTTTTCACATTAGACTTGAAGGCATCACAAATTGATTTGTATATCGTCACAGGAAGTCTCTTGTTGGTTGTTGTTTATGTGGAGTTACACCAATGAGTATTGACATTGTTTGTAATAATTTTGTCATGAAGATTTGTTTTTTTCATTCATTTGCAGACATGTGACCACTCTATCCTGTTCATTCTTTTCTGTCTCAAGAGCTACAATTTTGTTGTTTGTTTGGTAGCTTCATTAACATGGTTGCACTTGCAAAGAAGTTCTTTGATTTGCTTAAAATGGGGGGGGGTTAGAATTGGTGAGGTGCTGAAGATTGTTCGTTCAGTGATGTCACCATTATTAACATATGGGATGGTAAATGTGCTTCTAGAAGCGCTGCCATCTCCCAATGTTTCAGCAATTTGTTTCAAAAATTTCCAAACACATTTCTGGAAGCAAACAATTGTTGAACTTGTCTTTAGAGAATTTTATGGCCAACATGGCCTTGGAAGTAAAGAGGACAAATGAGGCCTGAGCAAGCTTGGAAGCAGCCTTCTTTTCCCTTGGATCAATCAGCCTGTGCCTTCTTGGCATCTTGAGAGGAGTGCGTGAAAGAGAGACCAATTTTTGGTGTGTCGGAAAGAAGAAAAGTGGTCTGCAACAAGATATTGTTGTGTGCGGCCACGAAGTTTTCACCACACACTCTTGCTATGCACAGCAAAGTTGAGCATAATATTTTCCTAAAGACTAGGCATATTGCATATCAAAATGATAATTTTATCATGCATTACGAAAAAAGGCATTCATCTTTCTCCAGTGGAAGGGTTCATTGTAAAGATATATGATAGATTGAAGGACGTCAGTGTTCGAATTTAAAAGTTTTAAGTAGAATGGATTGGACTGAATACTCTTGTAGTACCATTGAAATTGACTGTGATAGTTTCAAAACTTGTTCAACTAAAAAGTGATACAATGATCACGTTGAAACTGCTACTGAGCCAGATGAATGAATCAGTGCTGAATGCAACTTCCAGAATCTGCCATCAATATTGATGCATTTTCCGTCCTTGATTGTACCTTTGTTTGTTGTTTTCTCGGTTTCACCACGCTGTCACTCGAAATCATATCTACGACTTTTGATGCTGCCACAAACCCATAAGTTCCCGTAACAAAGCACGCTGTTCCCAATGCGCCATCACATCTACGAAAAGACGATGATCTACCTTCATCGGTATCAGAATCCCTAACTAATTGTTGCACTTCTGTTGAGTAAACCGCAGGGATTCTCCATTTCTTCACTTTGGTTTTTGATCCTTTCCGTGGAACAGGGACTTTAGGAAAGCCGTGAACTTGCGGTGGAAGGAATTGAAAAATACAGACGTCTCGATTCAGCTGAAAATGATACCATCGCAAAACATATGGTTTCATTGACAGGTTTCACTCGTACCTTGCCTTAATTCCTTTCGGCACTTAAACAATAATCGATCTTCTTGCACTTCTGTCAAATCACCTATTACAATTTTTGTAGGGTCAGACCGCCCAGCAGCGCCCCCGCAAGTCACAACGGGAACACCATGATTGACACAAGCCAAGATAAGAGCAGTTTTCTCGTACATACCATCAATTGCATCAACCACAACTGAAACTTCTGGAAGGAGAGAAGCGATAAGATCATTCGCAGTATCAACAGAAATCTGATGTTGTGCATTTTGAAATAGGCGTTCAGTATAAGGTGCACTTTACAGTGTCATTTGAGTAAAATCATGGTCTGGAATTCAACCATAACTTACGAAGTCATGAATCAAAGTGACATTACACCCTGGGTTAATATCCACCAATCTCTTTTTCATTTCGTCTGTTTTCATCTTCCCAACGGTGGAAGTTAACGCATGCAATTGTCGATTAGTGTTCGATACACAAATATCATCCAAATCCATCAACACGATATTACCCACTCCGCTTCGGCAAAGTGCTTCCGCGACCCATGAACCAACACCTCCTATTCCAATCACAGCAACTGTTGCCGATGACAAGCGGTTCAAAACTTCGACGTGGGGTAGTGCAGAGGAGTTTTTTCTGGTTACAGAAGACTTGTTTGCATATAACCTTTCACGTATTATAGAAATTTTGTCGAAAAAGGCGCGACAATTAGGTCCGTGTCTTACGATATCCACGCCTCCAACAATCATCAACCTACCTTCCAACGCCTGAAAATCTCATCTGCGTATCATTGTCCATTTCGTGTCCTGAGCTGCTGAGTCTCAATATCAATTGAGGACATTTTTTCACGCCAAAATGGCGTTGAATTCCCCTAGCATTATTTGCGTCAGTGCGTTGCTTAATCGCTGAACAATATTGTAGTTGGGTTTGAACAAATGATGAATTCACCAAATACAACGATTTATTCACGAGAATAATAATAAGTATGGATAATGACAAATTGGATGACCTCATTGCTTTTCCTCGCTGTTTTGACAGTGACGCGAATAATGATCGGGACCTATTAATTTTTGGGCATAAGTTTGGATCAACGCCGTGTGCTCGAATTATTCGAATGAATATTTGCGAAATTTTAGTAAATATGACCATTTGATATTATTATTATGTAATTGCGGAGGGAGTATTGATAAAATCAATTATCTTCAGAGAATTCAAAACCTTGCATGGAAGCCAAAAATCATGGACAACATCAAATCATCCCACAGAACAAGAACACCTGTGTATGTCATAATTTTCATTATAGATTAGACAAATATGAGTGCCAATTTCCAATTTTTGTCTACCATAAAAATTTATTTTTTCTAGTTTAACAGACCAATGAACTACAATCGCTGCTGGCGAAACAGCAAACAATTTTCTGAATCTGCATAAATCACTGATACCCCTGTCACCAAGCATATGACATAGCTGACAGTCCACTGGAAACAGATGCTAACTTGCTGATGAGATACAGTAGAGTATCAAACCTCAAAATACAATTATTCAACCCTGGAGACCAGGAGTGTGATTTGATTCAAGAATGCTGCAGGCATCATGTTAACTACTGGACATGTGAACCATTAATCTCAATCGTAAGAGATCCTCCCGTTCAATGTCTTGTACAGTACCAAGCCCAGATTAATCCTGTTGCACATCAAGGTTCAAGATTTTTGTGGCCAAGACCCTGGCCATAACGTATCAACAATATTTGCAAAACCATTGTTTTCCAGAGGCTGTCAAGAAGCTTGGAACTACTTACTTTGGTCCTGGCTTCACTCACAAACACACTGGTCTACTTGAATATGAGTTGAGTACAAGGGTGAATACAATAGGAATACCTTTCAGACGTTTATTTCATGACATGGACAATTTTTTCAGCAAATGACATTCTGCAAGATGGATGACTATCGGGAATTGATCCTGGAATGCATGTTTTCCACTTCCATTCTGGTATTAATGAGTCCCCCTAAAGACTACTGTCCAGATCTATTCGTATGTACAGAACTCAATCATGCTTCCACAGGGCAACACCTATGCCTAGGGAATTGTTATCAGTTACAAGCACCATGCTGATAGAATATCATATGCTATGTCCATGATGACCTTCTCTTAGCTACACATATCTATGATGTTGAGTTTGTTGATGGCAAAGTCTCTGCCCCAATAGCCGATTCCATTTCTTGCACCATGTATGCTCAATACAATGCTGAGGATAAGAATACTTACTCTTCAAGAAACTTTTGATATCCTGCTGCATTATAGCTAATGCAACTGGCTAAGTAGTTGCGTCCCCCCCAGCAAGAAACAAACAAGTTGGCAATATGCTTGGGGGAACACCCATTAGTGTTGTCACAAATTCCAGAATGGCAGGTAACAAAACAAATAGTGGCCACGATGGATGATTGAGTCTGTTACCATAACTGACATGGTGGTGTGTTTTGTGGAACCCACCTTCTCACAAGTCCACTCAAGACTGCAAGGGAAGAAAGTTATGGTATGTATTTTTTGTAAGAATTAGTTAATTAGAAAATGTCAAAAAATGACCTAGATCAACAGTCTCATGTTGTGGGTGTACAACACACCTCTGTCACGTGACTCAGATTCAAAAAAGGAAAAGTGTTATTGGACGTCACACTTTTTTGATATTTTAACAACATACCCATTTTGTTGTGTCATTACAACATCATTACATTGTCATTTCCAACTAAGGCCATAATGCTTGCAACCCTCACTTTGACGGATGTGATGGCTGCAAACATTATGAATGTCTAAATCATAACCCCATGCAAAGAAAACATTTTGACCCACAAAAATCATGGCCCACCAAAACTGATGTCCAAACTTTTTCTAATAATGAATCTCCACAAGTCACTATAGAAAATGAGAACCCATCCTCCCTTCATTCAGGTGGAGATGCATCAATACCCAACACTGAAAAACATCCTTCATTATCTCCACTCCAGTAAAAAATCCTTATCAAATGCTTCATTACAACCCCTCAGATATGTCCACAACAACACCCTGTGTTGTTTGTGCATTGAACAATATCTGGGGCAATGACAAGTTTGAAAAATATATTGATGAATCTAGTCAGCAACAAATGAGATGTTTGCAGTGCAATACTTCCTTTGGTAGTATCATGTGTCATCTATTGAATTGGCCAAAGTTGGAATTAGGAGAATGTACTGGTATATAAACTGTGCCAAGATTTTCATTACCAATCTAGTTGAAAGGATGGAGGAAACAAATTACTGAAGGATGAGTTGACAACCACTTTAACCAATTTACTGATGCTAATTCTGCTGCAATGCTTACTTAGTATTGAAAGAAACTTGAGAAACCCACACCTATCAGTTTGTCTGTGGCCTGAAGCCAGGTTAGCTATTGGAAACGTCAATTCTGTTGGAAATAGCTATCATGAGTGCTTCAATGACTCTTGAGATAATTTGACTGATGAAGATGTGTAGTAAGTGTCATTGTTTCATCTTTCTTGAATCATGATATGTCCACCTGAATTTTTATTTTTGCCGATTCGATCTGGAATTAGAAAATTTTGGCATTGATAGCAAGGTGCTCCAAGAGGTCAAACTAATAAGGGAGTCTTTTTGATTGGACTGAGAAGTGGGGAAAAGAACTCAAGAGGAAGAAATGTGTTGAAGCCAGGTTCCTTACAAAGTACAAGAAGTTTTCCTTTGAATATGACTATGGAAAAATCTTTACTATATACAAAGGAAGCTGTGAATTTTGATGGAGAAGTACTGATGACTGGCAGATTATTGGAGTATGCACTGAAGAAGATGTTGAAGATGAGCAGTTTAGTCCATTTTTTGTTGTCACATTGATTCATCAATTTCAACAGAGCAAAGGTGTCAAGATTCTTATGCATCCATCTGGAGTCCTGAAGAAAGACAGTATGATCCAATGGAAGACACAGTGATTGAATAGGTAAAGGTTATTACTGAATTTTTGTAATATATAAGGAACTGCAAACATTAATGTGTTCATGTATATGTAATTTACTCTTGGAATCCAGTTTGCAGTACC
>JALLPE010001860.1:0-10772 GCA_036940025.1 Conticribra weissflogii
TAAAAAATGATGAACAGCATAACATTGTTGGCAGTTTTTTGTTTAGTTGTTGCAATGAGGAGAAAAGGTTGAGGGAGTCACCACAATTTAATTTTATGAATATTGTTGTCATAAATCGTCAATATTTGATGGTATCAGAGGGGTACAAGGAGGGAGGAGGGTGAGAAATGCATAGCAATGCATTTTTTGTGTTTGAAATGCAAATCTTTTATTGACACCTCAATTATTTTCTTGTTCAAATTAATGTTGATGTCATAATTCCAAAAGAAGAATCTGAAAAGGATATCTTTGACAGAGGAATCAATCTAAACTTCTGAAAATTAAGTTGGAAGATTGGGTTGATTTGGAAATTGTTTGGTTTCAGGTGGAAGTAAGGACACTCAACTAACTGCAAGTATATGCAGTAGACACAGACTGAGCAAAATCTGCAAAAAATGGCTGGTCATCTCATTCTGTCCATGGAATTGTAGGCATTTCTCCATACATGGCTGGGACATAGCCGGGACATTTCCAACTAAGTCACATAAGTTATTGCTCTTGGCAATTGAAAAACTAAACCATTTCTCTCTCCAAACGCAGTGCAATTGCAATAGGGGTAATTCCATAGATGATGTTTCCTCCAAGATTTTATGAAAATTCAAGGAAATTACCTGATAGCTTGAATTTTTGGAATTGTTAGAAGTGAAATGGATATCCCTGTCACTGTTTCCAAAGATGATGTTTCCCTCCTAGATTTTACAACTATGTTGAATGATTAACACTCAAGGAAATTACCTGATAGCTTGCACTGATCCAGTTTTGTCTAATAAAATTTTGGAATTATAAGAAGTGAAATGAATTTTGCTGTCACTGTTATTTTCCTCTTGTACCTCTCTTGACTTAAATTGTTATGAACACCCTTTCCCTCTGTAAAACTCATTTGTATCTTTAGTACTCAACATCTCATATTTCTATAGATTTTCCTTTAATCTGGAGAGTATCAAAAATATTGATAACACAGAAAAACATTTATTTTGTTCTTATTTTTTGCACTTTCAAACATTTTAGTGAGAGCTTGCAGATATTCCATAGGAAAGTCAAACTTTATAATGAACACTTCATTATCTGGCACTGCTGCATTAGTTAAAAATATAGAGAAAAGCTGACTAACCCACTATCACAGAGAAAACCTAAAAGCATGCCAACCTTAATAAAAAACAACTTCTAAAAATATCACTCATCCTGCGAGGTACCATAATTCTGTGCCTTTTTACTCTCAATTAGTCATGACTAGACCATTAGTCAAGATTATATGTTCCATGTCAGTCCTTGGGCCTTGGATAGAGCTGGGAGCTCAGTGTATCCTCATTGTTTACTGCAAATGAGAATAGAAGTAAGGAATCATCTTTGAAGCCATCTCTGAACTTTCTGACAATGACATTTTTTCCTTTCTTCTCGTTCTGCTTCATAGGAGAACTCTCTCTATCAACACAGAAAACCCTAACCTCATCAGCACCAATTGTAATGATCATATAATTTTTTGATATTATCCATATTTTCAATCATTCTTGATTTAGTCGTGATACTTGTTCTGATATTTTTGACCACAAATAATCATAACCACTCACTATCAGACTAAAATGTTGTTTTAGATAGTGATTAAGCCCAAAGGGCTTGATTTTATTGTCAACTAATTCAGTCCAGAGTTTTTTATCATTTGTTCTCCAACTAATTCTTGCCCATTGACTTCCCACATAATGATTTTTTGTCAGAATCAAAAACATGTTTACATTTTTTTTCAAGCAGCACACATTCCTTGGGCATGTGATTGTTGATCGCACCAGCAATGCAGCATTTGGCTTGTAGAAATTTGGAGAAACAGTTGGACACAGAGGTCGCGCTGTTGGACTTAACGCTGTAACTGGGAGAGGTCTTCGCTTTTTTTGGTTCAAAGTCTGTGTTATTTGCCACTGCTTCTGTGTATGAAGCGCCGTAAAGACTGAATTCTTGATCGTCATTGAGTTGCCTTTGCCTATCTTTTTCAGTTTTCCGCATCGGGCAGTGCTTGTCTCGTTTGTAGCCTGCTGCCGCACACGAATCTGAATCGGCTTTGGAGTCAATACATCCATTCATGCAACATTCAATTCTTTTATTTTTGCAATCCTTGTCTTTCTTAAGCCCAATATTTTTGCATGCAACAGAATCTGCATTTTGATTCAGTGAGTCATATTTACAGCAAGCATTATCATTTGCTTTCCCTAATTTCCTCCCATCTTCATTTTGTTCCCAAAAACCCTCCTTGACCTCAAATGTAGAGTTAAGTTTGAACGTGGCAACATTTCCATTTATTTCGTATTCGATGATTTCTAACGAAACCAATGTAAACTATGATTGTTCAGACAAGAAAGATATTTCAGTGTGATAATTTGTAGACGATGCTTAGAAAGATGCACCGCGTTAGTCATCTATACAGTTCTTTGGAACACGAAATACTGAACGACTTACCCTGTTCGGTCCACCGATGTTATCAGAAAGGAACAAATTTGTGATGTCTGCGAGATCGATTACATCATCAGAAGTGACATCTGTAAAGTCGTCTTCTTTCTCAAGCGTCAAAGCGGTCACAACTTCAATCCTCTCTACGGGATCGTCACTCCTATCCAATGTTGGCGGAACGGTTGCGTATGTCGGGAAGACGGTTGATTCAGTGGGACTGTAGGTCGGAACTGATCGTTCTTCTGTTGGAGAAGCTGTGGTCCCAGGTGGAAGAGTCGGGAACGCTGTGGTTGGGTTCCACGTCGGAAAAGCTGTGGTCGGGTACCATGTCGGGAAAGCTGTTGGGGTATATGTCGTAGGAACATCTGTTGGCACGGGTGATGGAGGGATGCTTGGGGTCTTATCGTCTTCCCCCCCTCTGTTATCAGGAGCAATAAGCATTTGGCTGATATCACCCAACTTTGCAAAGTTACCATTTGTTTTGAGGAAATCATTCATGAAATTCTTCTTCAATTTTTTCGTCTGGAATGGAACCATCATAAGATCTTCGTCGCCCGTGTTGTTGGGGTCGGTGGTTTTATAGCTCATCGAGGCTTCGAATAAAACCGTGAGCTGCATTTCTTCAACACGCCGTTGAAAGAGACCAAGCCAACTTTTCTTGGCCGTGATGCCTTCATAGGTCTGGATCACTTGGATGGTGACATCGACGTCTGTCGTCTGTCAATGTACCCCTGTATTTTTTGCTGGGGTTTTCGTTATAGAAGCTTTCGACGTATAAGGCGGTCTGCTCCTCGAACCAAGCTTTTTCCTTGGGCTTCATTTTTTTCATCCCCGTCAGAATTACCATGTAATCGCCCTCTTGTGAGAACCCGGTGGCTTTGACGTTTAAGGATGTCGATTCGTCAGATGATTTGCTCGATTTACTTGATTTAGTGGACTTGGGCGACGTTGTCTTGCTCTTGGATATGTCTCGCTTTTCCTTCGTTTTCCTTCTTCCTTCTACTACCGTCAATTCGTCTTCGTCATTTTTCTCTGCTAATTCATCGCCCTCGTTGGTGTTGGCTTTCGTCTCCTTCCGCATATGACGAGGCGAGCTAGCGGCGACGATGCCAGCATTGTTCGAAGCATCATCGGCCTTCGTCCCAACGGAGTCGTCACCACTGTCTCGCCATTCTTCGGCGACTGCGGTTGTTAGACTGAGAATGAGGAAGGAAGAGAAGAAGAAAAGGATGATTATTTGTCTCATTTTGGATTGACGGGGTTGAAATGATTAGACGGGAGCAATATGCAAAATCTGATATCCTGGCGACTTCATGATAAAAATAATTAAATTCCACATAAACAAAATATCTTTTTGATATGATATTATTATATATGGTATCGTACCTTCCCATACACCATCATCATCAGGAACTTAACTTTTTTTATTCCGTTTCGTACACGAACCCCGCCGCGTCGCTGGTAGCCTGACACGAGCGCCCCGCCCTAAGCATAAAAGCAAGAGGATTCTCATGATGCCAATGGGTACAATACTCTATATGTCTTACCATATAGAGTCGGGGAACTCTACACAACCAAAATATCGTTTCAGGGTTTCTACTACGTACCATACATTAAGTAAGGATATCTTTTGGAATCGTACCAAATGATAGTCAGTCTATTTTAATTTTTCAAGCCCCATACATCCGCATTCAGAAAATCACCTATCAGCACATAAATATATAATTTTCGTTTGACAAAAAATCCTCTGTGTGCATTGATCTTCGTAGTAGCTATTTTTAGAGGTTGAAATATACAATGGCGAGACCGTGAGTAGTCCAGATCAGTTTCGTGACGGGAATGGCGGAAGCCGTAGCCATCGATGCTGCGAATGATCAGTATGTACTGAATCTTCGTTGCCGGGCTTCTTCGTCTTTCATCGGATATATGTATTTCATTATAACAACATGGAACGATTCTGACAATTGCGTCTCTTGCACTCTTCAATTTTTCTTTTTTCTTCCCTTTTTCATCTCTCACCCTCTACATTCCTCTTGCAGCACGCTAAAATCCCTCTCCCCGGCCCTCTTCGCCGCAGTGGCCTTCACCCTCTCCTGGTTCGCCGGCATCTGGTGCCACTTCGTCCAATTCACGTCCACCTCCGGCACTTCCTCCGCTTCCCCCGTCACCGTCAACTTCGGCATCTGGTACTACCAGGGCTACCAAGTCGTCGACTCCGCCGTCCAAGGGACCGTCGTCCTCCAAACATGCAATCAATACCCCAGCGGCACCAACATCGACGCGGCGTGGAGGTCGGCTCGAGCGTTCAGCACCATGACCTTGATCATCGGGGGAATCGTCACCTTCTTCGCCTTATTGTCGGGGTGTCTCTATCCCAGTTCCACCTCTTACAAATCGGGCGGATTGGCCTTCCTGCTATGCTGTCTCTTTCAGGGTCTTTCCCTCTTATTATTGAATAGCAACGCCTGCAACGACAACAATTTGCTCGACGATCTGGAAAAGACGTTCAATACCTCGAACAGCATCCATTTGGATTTTCAGGAGACGTGTTCCATGGGCCAGGGTGCCAAATGCGCTATTGCCGCGACGGTCTTTTGGTTTGCGGCGGGAGTGGCGGCTTTGAAGGTGGAGCCTCCCAAGAGGGCGGCGATCACGCAGCAGTCGCAGGATGTGACCTATACGAGAACTGTCGGGGAAGATGGGACGACGGTGTTAGAGGAGCATGTGGTGAAGGGGGAGGCTGTGCCGGTGTCGGGTGGACATGCGGACGTTTGAATCATGGGATCATGATACACAATTTAGAGAGAGTGCGACTCGAATCTTTGGAAATCATGTTTAGTACAAAGGGTGAATTTCATGTTGGGTTTGCGTTTCATGTTGAGGGACAGGCTGAGTTCCAGAAAAGAAATGTGTGGATGCATCATTAGGTTGTTTGAAATATTATTTGGGGAAATTGTGTCGGACAGTTAATGACAGGTTTCACAATCTTCATTCGTGCAACGTCGAATTGATTTTGTTCAATTCATTGTGTATTAGCACAAAAGCCGTCACCGATTGTTCGTTAAGTGAAGTGATTTACTTCATTATTCGTCGGAGGCGGTATCATTATTTATTGTGAACATTGAGCAATTCACTGCACGGTATGATGATCATTCTCAATCGAGAAACAAAAGGAGAGCGATTCAAATGATAGTATTATTATTCCATCTCGAACTCTGATATTACGTATGGTATGTAGTCAGAAACCAAGGTTCATTTTTTGGTCCCAGGGAAAGCGAAGTAGTTTTCACTATTTTTTTATTAGAGCAAACATTCATCATGTTTAGTTTCTTCTTGCGCTTGTCAACGGACTGAAAAAACATTTCAAAATCGTCACAGACAGTTCCGTTTAGGTCCACATTTGACTCATGTCATTCCTAATCTAAAAGTTATTTCATTTGTATGTCAATGATAGGTGTATTCATCTTTTTAATTTCACAGATGTCTGGAGCTAAAAAAATGGCCTACACCATCCAACACATAATACCGAGCATTTAACTGCCACCTTTTTTCCTAAAATAGCTGGATGACAATCCAGCTAGGACTAAGCACAACATAATATTCATATATATCAATGGAAAAATGAAGACAAGACAATGATGACAATGAAAATAAAGACTGAGGGAAGAATGTTATTGTGTTTTTGTGAATTATGATTATCTGAGGTTTTGTATCAGTCATATTGGATCATCTTGACAAAGAGACAAAAATAACAGGAAATTTGAGCATCAATTTAAAATCAATCTATTTCTATTTGGAGATATTGACCATATCCTTGTAGAAAACAATTATGATTGATGCAATATATTTGATTGCACAGAGAGATGGAAAAATAAACCTGAAGTGAAATTGTTGGCTTTGTTGAAGTTCATAACATATCACATGTTTGTTGCAGTCTATTCCAATGATTTTCAACTAGGTAAGACCTCAGTGAGGAAGGCAGTATTGAGACTATGTCAGCTTATGGTAATTTTGATGCATCTTAGAAAGGGTTCATTAATGACTCTTAATGGTGATTGATGATGGAGAAGTCAAGTATTGGGCAAATAATTATGGTCATCAATGAACACCATTCAATTTAGCAACTTTTGCTCTTTGACTCTTTGGTTTAGCCACTTCTTGGACTCAACCAAAGTACACACTCACAACATATCAGCAATGAAGGAAGAGATGTTACTGGCTTGGAGGCACCTGCAGTCATACTAAGATGCCTAAAACTTGATTCAAGCCAGAGGCCTGGTGAATTTAAAATTGTCAAGTGCATCTATTCAATCTTTTCTGATGGCAAAGTGTCTTGATCTGTCTTGTAGTTGATAAGGTATGGATGGAAATGTGTATAGTTGTTGAAGCAAAAGAAGTAACAAGTAGTAAGATAATGGTAGTGTTTTGGTCCTTTATTGAATTTTTATGGTTCACTTCTATATGCTATGAATTTCATTTTTAAAATGATAACTTAAAACCATAAATATCATTGGATTGAGAACTTTTGAAAGTCTTTTTGTTATTATATATGCAGAAAAATGATTACTTCCTGTCATTAGGTCCAGATCATCAATCAAAACAGACAAAACAGCAAACTCTGCCACTCCAGTGCTCCCCACTCTGTCCTGCAAGTGCATCAATTTTTACTTACAATTTTTACTTACAATTTTTCGTTGTAAATAGTTTTGTGTGTTTGTAATTATCCAAACATTGTCACAATCAGCAGATCTGATATGTTAGTGACATGTCAATAGAATATTGACTAACACTGCAATAATTGCATTTGAAAATGTATCAAATGCAGATTCAATTTGTTTCCAGCCAAAATGTAATTGCATCTGCTATGAATGCACACGTAGTTAGTAAATAATATGATAGTAAAATAGATGTTCATGTAGAATGAACGCTGCTGTTGAACTTTTATACCCTCAATTATCACTTTGATATTCAATTCTCCATAACTTTTTAAGCTGTATATTTACTGACAACAAATGCAGTAACATGTAATATATATCATAACAATAAACTAATTCAAATAGTTAGTAAACAAGTTAATATCTTGTTCACTATGTTTTTTCTTCTAATAGTGTAATTAATCTACCAAGTAGAACAAAGATGTGGAGAGCTAACCTGCAAAGGTTAGGTGAGAGCAATTTGAGGTAGGCAAGAGCCAGGTGAGAGCATGTCAAAGAAGGAGCACCAAGGAGAGCTGATAGGCAGTGAAGAGCCAAGGGATGAGAGTTGAGGGAAGAGAGCAGAGCTGAGCTTCAAAAGGGGAGGAGATCTGAGCTCAGCCAAGAAATGCAAAGCTCCATCAGCCAAGGATTTGTGAATATTTTGTTTTTTGTGTTGTGGTTGATGTTGTGGTTGTGCATTGTTTGTTTTATGTTATATTTTAATTGATACTGCTCCATGATGTTAGCAAAGAAGGCAGAGAGGAATATTATTATTGTTCATGATCCTTTCAACGGGCAGTGTTGTACATTGCGCAAATAAGCTTATTTTATATTATGATTGCACTTGCCGTACATAATACCTTCTATTACTATTACATGTTTTCTTTGGGTAGTATTTTAGAATATGATCGTTGATGGCCTTACGTCTTTTTAGTAGAGATATCTTTATGACATACAAAATTATTTGTTTGATAGTTTTGGCTTTTATCTGGGCGACGTTTCCTTGTGTAGTACCATACTACGGTCAATCGATACTTTTATACGTACATAGAAGCTCCCTCGTTCTCCTGTACCAGTCTTGCTTCAGTTGTACTCTGGGCTTCTACTCTCTCCACTCTTAGTAGGTGTAGGGTAGGTCCCGAACAATTCTTCACCACAGAACCAGGGAGCATTTCGCTACTAACTAACTCACATAATTTTTCCACAAAAATGTGAAAAATGACGATGGTTACCACAGCCATCTTCCTCATCGCCCACCACATCTTCTCAATCAACATCGTGGCCTCGACTGCTGATTCCGCATACATCGAACGAGTGGACACCATCGACCGGAACAACTTTCTGAGCGAAAGCAACAACTTTCGATTTGGTAACGTCTTCCAACTCACTCCCAATGCCTCCCATCTCGTCGGTGGCATGTTGGGGTGGCGGGAGGGAGCCACTCGTGGCGGCGGGGACGTTCGCGTGTACAAGAAATTTCCCGGTGGTGGTGACGGAAGCGGCGAGGATCATTACGCTCAGATCGGCGGGGACGTGAAGTACGAAGAAAAGAACGAAGTGTACTGGGACGGGGCAATGGAATTTGACGTGCACGAAGCAAAGATTTCGGGTATGTTTGTTTGGAATGCCATTATTGATTCACTGCATGCGATGGAAGAGATTGCTTATTTTGTTCTCACGTCCTTTTTTCTGTTTTATGTTCATTTTCATCTTTCGCACTTCATTTCAAATTGTATGTGTTAGACGATGGAAATGTCCTCGCGGTTGCCTACGATTATTATGACAGAACGACGGCGTACAATGGACAAGCAACTCCTGTCTTCCACAGAGTCATACTTTACAATTACGATGCCGACGAGTACAAATACATCCTCTCCCAAACGATTGAGTGGGAAGCCGCGTATCCATCCTCCGTGACAATGGATATGAACGGAAGGGGGGACCGAATCGTACTCGGCGATCGATATAACTACATGGAAAATCAACGCGATGGCCTCGTGCGAATCTACGTCCGCCAGAGTAGCGGCAATGATTGGGTGCTTTCGTGCAATTTTGAGGGTGCCGACCAAGAGTACCAAGGGTACGTTGGCGGTCAAGTGAAAATGAATTCCGAAGGAGATGTGGTGGCATTTTTTATCAGTAGTGGTGGTGGTGGATCTGGATCCAGCAAGGTGGAAGTACATAGCTTGGATAGAGACACGGGAGCTTGTGGGCCGGAGATTGGGTCTGGAGTCACCTTGAGATATAGGGGGAGCGATTGGGATAGTACGGTTTTCGATATCGACGCTGAAGGATCCACCATGATAGTTGGCGACGGTGGTACGTGTGTCAGTGTGGGTATTCTCAAGAAGATTGGGAGGAATATTATGCGTTTGATGAACCTCACTTTTCACTCATTCCCTTGATTCAGACGGTGACGCTTACTCCAATACAGGAGCGGTTCAGGTTTGGTATCTCAAGCCCGAGAACAGAAACTGGTATCAACTTGGGTCGACTCTTACCAAAAGTGAGCTACGCCAAACGTACTCCGAACTCGAGACCAACCTTTTAGGGGCCGATGTTGCAATATCTGGCGATGGAAAGTATATTCTGGTGGGAGATCTCAAAAACCGATTTATATTCCTGTACAGACTTAACGTGGATGACAATGATTGGACTCTTGTTGCAAAAGATTCTCGTGACGAAGACGATGGCGCGTACTCTTCGCTCAGCTTGTCACATGATGGATCGACGTGGGCAGCCGGTTCTCTGGATGCTAATGTTATCGATGTTTACAACACATATGAACCGCAAGTTAATGAAGAAGGAGAAGAAGGAGAAGAAGAAGAAGAAGGAAAAGAAGCCAACTTGGACCCAGGGTTATCTACTGATGATGGTTTTGAAACAGCAGAAGCTCCTATTTTGCCAGAAATCCAATCATCCTGTTGCGATTCATCAGATAGCCTGTGGGGAGTTTTCATTTTTGTCGCAGTTGTACATTTCCTGTAATGATCATCCACGTACACGCCACGTTTGCTCTCCCTCTTCTTAGGTGTCATGTGCCTCTTTATTCTTCCTTTGCTAGGGGCTTTTTGATGCATGGCTGTAGCCTGGGATCATGATGGGTGTTTTATGGTTTATGAGCAGCAAAATGTGAGTATTTTTGTGCCGTGTGTATTGCGGCGGATCTCGAGGAGGCGTCATATGATGATTCCAACGAGACTTTGAATCGAAGAAGAGATGACGTTTTTGTGTTGCAAATGAGGGGATGTGTCGCAAAACAAACGGTCACTAGAGCCACAGATGTTCTCTTGTTTTTTGCAAGACCAACTCGAGTAAAGCCGGAGCAGCATAAAGATGACGAATCTCTTTTCACTCAAAGCTATCTGTAAATTATTATTTCATTAAATGTAATCTACATCATCCTAAAACTAAACAAGAGATACTAGAAAAAGATGATATCTGTAGGTAAAAGGCAAGTTCAGTTATTGTATGCTGATTTTTGTGATGAATAATGTAGTCATCGATCCTGTTTTCGCAAGTGAAGTTTTCGTGTCTTGAATCTACTTCTGCTCCTTGCTCCTATTGTGGTATATCACAGTCTTCAAAATCGTAAAAATC
>JALLPE010001861.1:0-10767 GCA_036940025.1 Conticribra weissflogii
TATGGTATGGTATGGTATGGTATGGTATGGTATGGTATGGTATGGTATGGTAAGGTATGGTAATAGAAAACCAGGTTGTAGAGGATGAATGGTCACTGATACTCCCATATAAATCATGACAATCCTATGGTGAGTAAAGACAATCAACCTTGAAAATGGTACTGATGTAACAAAAATTATTGGCAAGGTTGCAATGTTCATGTCAACAATTTTATAATTGCATGCCTATTTCTTGAGGAAAGATGAATCAAATTGATTGAACCCCCAATTTAAATTGAAAAATAATCAGCAGCATTCAAAGTCGAGTACTTTGAATCAAATTGATTAAATTCACTTGTTAGAATTCTAAAAAATATTGAGCAGCATGTACAAAGCCAAGTCTGGTTTTGAAGCAAATTGATCAAATTTGCTCACCAAATTTGAAAGAAAATTGAAGAACAATCCATTTGCTGAAATCAAATTGATCATTTTCAAACCTTGTCTCCAAATATTGTTGAACCAAGTTGCCTCCAAACACCATCATAGTAAAATGTAAAGATGAACAAAGTCACTGAATACTTACCCATTGTAGGAGCATCTTATCCTAACAAATTTCTGCTTTACCTGTGGGATGAAGCAAACATTCTTGAAGAGTGTTATGATCTCATTGCAGGAGAAAAGTTGAAATTCTTAATGCAGTCTGTTGGATGAGCATTGCAAGGCCAATACATGAAGAAATGGAAAAATTGCTTCAGAAGTTGTCATTGCCAACAAAACAGTCACCAGGCACAAAAAAACAACCAAAAAAGGGAAAAGTCTCATCCAAGATATAAGTGCATCTACTTTCATGAAGGGAGCCTTGAAAGATCAAAGGCACTATCTCAAAGACACCATGAGCCCTTCAAGCATGGATCCAAATGAATATGTTACGTGCAATTTTGCCATCAATGAGCAACTGGCCTATTTTGAACAAGGAGCAACCAAGTTCTCTATGAAACAGCTCAACCAAAAGGTCATTGCAAAGAATGTTGGAGGAGTGTTCAAATCCAAGTACCTACTTCAAGGCAGTGATGATTTGGTCTACAGAGATGATATACTTGACCTCATCAACAAATTTCCAAATGTGTGACAGCTCAGACAGAGGAGGTAGAACCTGACCATAGGCATTCCAATCTTGATGAATCTGCTGCATTGACAAAAAAGGTGCAGCAACCATGCTGCAAACATGACGGAAAACTTTATTGGCAAAACTGTCCCAACAATCCCAACAACAAATTTGAAAACAAAATGGAATGGAGCAAAACATCTTAACCAACATCCAAGCCAACCAATTCTTCTAAACAGAAATCTGGAGAGAATTTTGCAACCAAATCCAATGTGGATCATAAAGGCAACAACTTAGTCAAATTTGATTGTGACTTCATGATATCCGATGATGAATATGATGATGACATTTAGAACATCACGCAACAAACCCAAATTGAGGAAAAAATCCGTCCTCAAGCCCTGGTGGAATTATTTTCTTCATATTCGCAAAAATCATGCGGGAATGTCCTAGGCAGATCACGGCTTTTTTTTCAAATTATCATTATTCTCTAATCATTCATAATAGAATAATCTAGCTCACAATTTTCATCACCAACATCTTAATGTTATTTATGATTTACTAGAATTCCAATAAATATTTACATCGATTATTTAGTCTTTATCTCAATCCGAGAATGACATGCTTGGGAAAATCATATTCCTATCGGTTTTTAGAGGTCTTTAATTCATTGAAGAGTGTCGCCAAATGAACAAAATAAACAATATAATCCACAAGACTAATTATGATTTGTTCCACAAAATCACGGTCCATGCCTCTATTGAAAGTCCGATTTCTCAATGAAAGACCGAATCCTGTCATCAATCTCCTGAATTGTCTTCACCAGACTAGGATCAGCACCACCGGTTACCGATTTGAAACCGTCCAAAGCTTCTTCCGTCAAAGCCGCGAGCTCATACGCAAAGTCTATTCCACGCACAGCCAGACCTGCATCAAGGACTGCCAATCTTTCTGCTCTGTCATCGTATCCCAGAAGCTGTCCAAGAACAATCGCACCTTCACCAATACCCTTGAACCAGCCGCAATAAAGGAACAGAATCAATGAAACGTCTGAATCATTTTTTTTACAACGAGCATAAATTAACTCACCTTTCCCAACTCCTCCAAAACACGAGTTTGAATCAGTCTCAAAATTTGCAGCATCTTGGCAGAATCAGGTGAGATCTTCGGCAAACTCGCGATCCGACTGCATTCCCCTTCCAGATGTCTCAAGAATCCAGGCGTAAAGGCCTCTTTTTCATTTGCCAAGAGTTCGTCCAACTCCTCCTCCAACATCTCCGCGTCTGGATTTAGACCCCGGGCCGCTTCCCCGGGAGAAATGGATCTGAATATCTTGCCCATTAATTCTTTGTAAACATCGTCCATCGATTTGGCTTGCTCCACGAATGATTCTGTCAATGAGATGATCACGCTAAGGGCCTCTGAGATTTCATCCAGCCGTTCTTCGTTTTTGTTGTGCCGCTCAATATCATCTTGGATAATTTTCTCCAGTAGTCCGTGTTTCCCCATGACCGCCAGTATCAAATCAATGTTCTTCGTAACGAGGCTCGGCATTTCCTCTGGCTGTTCACAAGACACGACGGCATCGATTAGATTTGTGAAGTCGGATTTCATCATTGAAAAATCACTTTGATTGGAAGCATCATCACCACCCGATGGCTGAATGATTTCCGCGTCTTTTGGTCCATATCTGGGTGCCATCTGAAGTCCGAAAGGACTGTTTTTTGCGACGGCCCTTCGAGTCGATAAAGAAGGATAACGATGGTCCGATATTGATGAAAGATCCCGCCGTTGGGCGTGATACATTATGAATGCTTCTGCTCGCGTTAGTATTGTGGTGGATGAGATTATGGCCAATGCCACTTTTGAAACGAACATGGTCTCATTCAAACGATGAAATGAGATTGCGATCGATGATTAACGACCACATAACAATATTTTGTTATTGACGCTTTGTTTCTCTTTTTTCGCACTCTCTATGGTTTGCTTGATCGATGGTCGGATGGTTTGTGGTTGTAGTAGACTGGTAGGCTACCTATGTAGAATACTACATTCTAATACGATTCTTGAGTAAAATGTTCACAGAAATAATGGTTTTATGTAGTAGTACAATATTTGGAATGGATACCTACAAATAAATTTGGAATACATAGATCCAACAAAAAAAAAGAAAAATCATTGAGTCTGCAGTACAAAGATAGTAGTAGTACCTTTCTGGTGGTTTTTGACCTTTAATAAAGTGTTAATTTTGGAATATGTATCGTAATTCGTAATAATACTAGGTAGGTAGATTTTTGAGAACACAATCCTTTTTTACTCAAGAAGATGTGAGTCTTCATCATGACAACACCTCCTGACGAGAACACACATCGAAAACGCCTGTTGTACCACGAGCAGTCGTTTCGTTCGATTCCTTCTATATTTCACAACTTCCGCCGCTCCACCAATATTCAAACGCACAACAAATAAAGATAAGAGCAAGAAAAACAACAAATTAACCCACGAAGTACAATAGAGTCAGAGAATTATTTCACGGCGTCGTGGAAGATCTGTTTACAAGAAAAACCATGATCAAAGCTGCGAGATTTTTCATCTTCAGCCTTAAACTCGCGGCGGCTACGTGCTGGGCCTTTGCGCCCCTACCCGCAAGGGATATCAATACCTTGCACACGCTAATTGATTCTTCTCGGAAAACATTTGATTTTTCCTTTGCAACTTTTCGACTACTTGCAAAAACAAGGATCTTAAGGATTGACCAACTCTTCTCAACTGCTTTCGACGAGCCAGCGTCTGCAGTAAACAAAGAAAATGATTCAGACGCAGTCAATGTTGTTCTCGTGACTGGATTTGAATCATTCAATAGAGACTTGTACGAACAAGCCGGGGCGCTGCTTCCGGTGGAATGCAAGCTTAATCTTCAGGGTACGTGCATTTGAATTTACTTTAGAAGTCGATTATTGCAATTCACTCACTGCATCTTTTATTATCGCTAAACGCAAACGACTCACCACCACATAATAATTAAAAGTATTTGCCGATTCTGACATCCGAACTGCAAACGAAGGTATCAATAAGAAGTTTGCACATGCAGTTGAAAATGCAGATGCATTCATTGGATCTCTCATCTTCGATTATGACGATGTCGTGGCAGTTTCATCATTACTTCCACATGTACGGGGGCCGAGACTCATTTTCGAGAGTGCGACGGAGCTTATGGCATTCAATAGAGTTGGCACCTTCAACATGGAGAGTTCGGGGGATGGTCCCACTGGCCCACCTCCGGCCATAAAAGCGATTCTGAATAAGTTCTCATCTGGGAAAGAGGAGGACAAGATTAATGGGTATCTCAAAATGCTTAAAATGGGTCCTGATTTACTAAAGTTTGTGCCTGGCGAGAAAGCTAGCGATCTTAGAACATGGTTGGAATCCTATCGATACTGGAATCAAGGTGGAATGAACAATGTCAAGGCAATGTTGCAGTTGATCACTCATAAGTTTCTATTGGAGACTGAAAAAGGAGATTTAGAGAAATTATCTTCTCTGGAGTTGCCCGATCTTGAAATAACCCCGGATGTTGGCTTGTTGCATCCTCTTTTATCTAAGTTTTCGGCGAATCCCAAGTCATGTGAGTGTTTTTTGATTCTTTATCTCTCGCTGTTAATTGACCCTCTAGACTCACGATCTTTCCGTTTCCTTTTGTCTACCAAAGATATGAGATGGCGGCTTTCACCCGAATGCAAAGAACTCGCCAAACAACAAAAATTTACCCTTGCATCTGATAATGCACCACGTGTAGCTGTTCTTCTTTACCGTAAACATGTCATCACCAACCAACGATATATTCAAGATCTCATTCGTTACTTTGAAGTGGAAGGGATAATTCCAGTTCCGTAAGTTGTTTAGTTCCGTTTTTGAATCATTGAAATTGTTGTTCCGGCTTATTATGGTGCCTTTCGTTTTTTTCTCAAGAGTCTTCATCAATGGTGTTGAGGCCCATACAATCGTTCGTGACTGGCTTACATCACAACACGAGATTGACGGGGTTTCCAAAGGTGTAATATCTAGAGATTCAACGTACAAACCAGACGAAGCTACTAGTGTCGACGCTGTAGTTTCCACAATCGGATTCCCGCTGGTTGGCGGACCTGCAGGATCAATGGAGGCAGGGAGAAATGTGGATGTTGCATCACAACTCTTGAAGAGTATGGACGTTCCGTATGTTGTTGCTAGCCCATTACTTTTGCAGTCTATTCCTATGTGGAAATCGAATGGAGTTTTGGGATTGCAATCCGTTGTATTGTACTCTCTGCCGGAATTGGACGGAGCAATCGATACAGTTGTTCTAGGTGGTTTGGTTGGGGACAAAGTAAGTCTTTTGATGATTTGGAACAGCATCTATTTGTTTTGGAAATTTTCTCACTCTACATACTTTGTTTTAATTTTTATGTGCAATAAGATCGCTCTAGTCCCCGAAAGAGTTAGAAAGCTATGTGGCAGGCTCAAGGGATGGATAGATATTCGTAAGACACCGCCATCGGACAGAAAGTAAGAAAACCTGAACATTCATGAAAACGCGTTGCATTCACCAAAATCCACAAACACAACTAATATTGTTCGCGGTTCTCTCTCGAAACCAAAGAGTGTCCATTATGCTATACGGTTTTCCACCAAACGTGGGTGCTGTTGGAACAGCAGCACTCTTGGACGTTCCGAATTCGCTGGAAAACATTCTGAAACGCCTCTACCGAGAAGGTTACGACGTTGGCGATTTTGCAACCGATCCAGATGCGTGCGGAGAAAGTTTAATAGCGGCACTGTCTATACAATGCGAAAATTCTGTGATTGCTGCGGGTGCCGATAGAATGCAGAGTGCGATTGAGCAGAGAATGGAGCGAGCTCGTGGTGGCGACAAGACTGTTCCAGAAACACTCGCAAGACCAGGTAAGTGATGACAATGCACCGGTCATATAACTCAGACGTGGCTTGGATTTCATGTATTCGTTTCTACCCGATTACTTGTCCAAATAGGCGGTGGTTTGGGAGGAGCGACAGTTAGAGGAGTAAACATAAGTTTTGATGAATTGGAAAAAATGCTCGGCAAATTCATGACAAAAAAGGTTCGCAAAGCGTGGTCAGAGAAAGAGAGGGGGCCTGGGATCAATGCAAAAGGCGAAATGGTGGTTTCGGGGTTGAAAGTGGGAAATGTCTGGATCACTGTTCAACCGCTCCTCGGAGTTGAAGGTGTGATCTGTGTTGCCATAAGATTTACTTTGTCTTCGTTCTTGGTACTCTCTCACTTTTCTTTCGTACATTCGAATACTTTTGAAGGGGATCCTATGAGACTTTTGTTTGAGCGGGATCTGACTCCGCATCCACAGTATTGCGCTGCATATGAGTGGATGAGACTTCCAGAAGAGAGTGGCGGTGTCGGCGCACAAGCGGTGAGAAGCTTCATTTAACCATGCATCTACCTCATTCTTTCCTCATACTCATCTTGACTACTTCGCCTGCTTAATCTTGCAGGTAATACACCTTGGAATGCATGGTATGTGATGTCGTTTGAAATCAAAACGCAACTAATTGTAACACACCAGCTTCTAAATATTTATTTGCTTTTTAACCTCAAAGGCACCGTGGAGTGGCTCCCTGGCCAGCCACTAGGTGAATTATCTTTTTCCGATCGCTTTTTTCGTTGCAATTCTTTTTGTAAAACACTCATAAACACTTGGACAATTTCGCTCAATGGCCGAAGGAAATGATCGTCAAAGTTGGAGCGACGAGTTGCTCGGTGGTTTGCCAAATATTTACATTTGTGAGTACGATACATCATATCTGTGATTATCATAAGTAATGACGTCACCAACAGATTGTTTGAATATATTTAACACCTTCTCTTTAACGCTGTACTTAAAGATGCCGCAAACAACCCTAGCGAGAGCATTCTCGCAAAGCGGAGGGGCTATGGTACACTAGTGAGGTATGACATGTTCTCATGTAGCACAATCAGTTTAGACTCCTCAACTTTTTCAATCCAACTGATGATTTTTGCGAATTCACCTTAAAAATTCAAGCTACAACGTGCCACCGTACGGCAGAGCTGGTTTGTACTTGGAGCTGGCAAACTTGAAAGATCTGGTGAACGAATATCGGGCAGTCGAGGGCGAAAATGCTAAATCTGATCTCAGAGAGGCTATATTCGCAACATGTGAAAAATGCGGAATAAATTCAGATGTTACGGCACCTTTCAGCCAGTCTGAATTAAGCACAATTAGCATTAACGTCTTTGACGATTGGATAGGTAAGATTAGAGGCTGTTTTACTAGAACGATAGTACATCACCCCAATGTTTCAAATGCCCCATCTCAACGTCTCCGCCATTTGCTGTTAATGGATGTATGAAATACAGCAAATGTATCAAACTACCTAGCAGAGCTTGAGGAAAGACTTTTCTCCAGTGGCCTCCATACTATCGGCCGAGAAACAACCGATCAAGAACTATCTTCTTACCTGAATGCTTACTTTTCGAATAAGTTATCAGAGGACGAAATCAAAAATGCTATAAGTGCATGGCACCGAAAATCGAAGACTAATCACAACCATAACTTTTTGTCGTGGTTCCAGAATTTCGCTCGTAACTTCATGGGTGATGTAGTTGACTCAAAACTAGATACACTTGATAATTCTTTGCTCCAGGAATCAACAACTATCATTGAGTTGTTAGTAAAAAGCAGCAGCGAAGAAATGGATTCAGTGGTGAATGCGTTAAATGGGGGCTATGTTTTACCGGCCCCTGGAGGAGATCTCTTAAGAGACGGGAGTTCAGTACTACCAACAGGACGTAACATCCATGCTCTTGATCCATATAGAATGCCTTCGGCAGGAGCATGGGCCAGAGGAGAAAGAGCAGCAAATGAAATTATAAGACAGCACAGGGAAAGCAACAATGGGGCGTATCCAGAAACTTGTGCGGTCACGTTATGGGGTCTCGATACGATCAAGACGAGAGGTAAGAGTGGCAATTGCATTTTTAAATTAGGAATATGATTCGCGGGTTACCGAAGCAATTTTCTCATACAGCACTGTCCTTTTTCAATACCAAGGCGAGTCGATTGCTATCGTTTTGTCACTCGTTGGCGCCAGACCTGTAAAGGAAGGAACAGGTAGAACAGTTTGTTTTGAATTGGTTCCACTAATTGAGCTTGGTAGGCCACGGATAGACGTTCTCGCCTCTCTCAGTGGAATATTCAGAGACTCATTTGCAAATGTCGTTGACTTGCTTGATGACATGTTTGAGCGCGCTGCTGTCGCCGATGAAAGTCCGGATATGAATTACGTCAAGAAACACGCGATGGATTTGGAAGCAAGTGGAACAGAGCGGCCAGCGGCTCGTCTCTTTTCGAACCCGCCTGGAGACTACGGTAGCATGGTAAATGAAGTTGTCGGGTCTGGTGACTGGGACAACTCTGATTCTCTTGGCGAAATCTGGAAAGGGAGGAACTCATATAGCTACGGAAGAAAAGAAGGCGGTGGCGGTGTGAGATCTGGCACATCGCGTCCTGATGTCCTGGATAAGTTGCTTTCAACAACAGAACGTGTTGTTCAAGAAATAGATTCCGTTGAATATGGTTTAACTGACATACAGGAATATTACGCAAACACAGGCGCACTCAAAAAAGCAGCAGAAAATCGCAAAGCAGTGGATAGCGCAGGGAGAAAGAAAAGCGTTGCCGTTTCAGTAATTGAAGCATTTGGAGGAACGAGTGACTCTTCGGAAGTTCCTGTGAAAGATGTAGAGGATGTCCTCAGAATGGAATATCGCTCCAAATTCTTGAATCCCAAGTGGCGAGATGCTATGATCGAGCAAGGATCTGGGGGCGCCTACGAAGTGTCGCAAAGAATGACTGCAATGGTAGGATGGGCAGCTACAGCTGAAGTGGACAATTTCGTCTTCGACCAAGCTGCCGAAAGATACGCGTTGGACGAAGAAGTCGCCAAAAAGCTACAAAAGAGTAATCCTGGTATGTAGATTTCGCAATTGCACGCTTTACAAACCCCGGTTTGATTTCAAGGTTCTCGCTTTATGCTTACTATTTTATGATAATTCATCAGAGGCATTCAAAAATGTTGTTCGCCGACTCCTCGAAGCGAATGGTAAGTTTTGGGGTAGGGTCTGTTTTGTACAATGCCCAATGCCATGTGTATTGACATCTTCCGGTGACTTGCTTTCTGTGCAGGAAGGGGCATGTGGGAAACTGACGATGATACTCTAGAGAAGTTGAGGAATTTATACAGTGACGCCGATGATCTCGTGGAGCAAATTGCATCATCTTTCAATTGATACTTGTAATTAGTGCACAGTGATGATTTACTTGGAGGCTGATGCCAGGGTTACAGATGCAAAATAAGTAACTTCGAAAATCAGTGCACTGAAAATTGCGAGTATAAATCAAATGCGGGAAATTTAAATTTGGGTCGAAAATCTCATTTTTTGGGCTGCAACAAAGTTGCTTCGATATCTAGCCTTAGAATTCTAACTTAGTCCTTAGTCATCAGAACTCATACCAACTCTTGGAAAGCCTTCTTCCTCTCTCGTCGTGACAATAGTAATCAAAAGTACATGCATTCACAGATGTACTCGGTGTCAATGACAATGTGGTATACTTTCGGAGCCAAAAAGTGATTTAACTAGTTGATTTTTTGATTAATACAATGTAAACTACCCTATATGAATTTTAAATTTCAGGACAAATTTGGGGTGTTGAAATTCTCTATGTTATTGTGTAATACCCTCCCTCACTCAGGAAAATGTGATGGACGTTGGAAATTTCAATCATTGCCACAACATAAAATACTTCAGCATGGTCAAGATCTTTAGTTCCATTGCTCGACACTCCCAGGCCTGTAAACTAGATGTGACTAGTTGGTTGTGGTTTTCTTTGTTTGTTTGAGACCAATCCTTGACGTAAAGATGATCCAAGCAAATTCCCCCACACAAAGGAGCATCTATCACCAAAACGGACATTCCATCAACAGGCCCAATTAGGCTTCATGAGGAGGAGTGTGGCTTCTCTTACGCTGGGCAGACAATGATAAGAAAATGCTTCAATTAATAACAAAATATATAAATACATCTGTTATAGTGATATGCAGCATTGGAGGGAGTGTTTATTGTAAGATGTGTCTCCTGTGTTTTCATGGAAGCATCATCTATATTTGTAGGAAGCCAGTAGTGAGGAAGGCAGAACATGTGCATCACCAAAACATCGTGTCAATCCTGCCCAGAATCAGAACAGTGGTGTATTTCATAATTTTATTTTAGACCAGATGAATACAGGTGTAAGAAATTACCTGAGCTGTGCCCAATTTTGACCTATCATATTTTTATTTCTAGGTTATCAGACCCTTGACTGACCAGACCACCATGACCATGACCAGGCTAATTGAAAGACACCAGTTCTGCTAAGTTAGCATATTCCCATAAAACCCCATCACCAAATGTGTGACTTAGCCAGTAGACCCCTGGATCAAGACGCAATCTCACCAACAAGCAAGAACAGCATGTTGAAACCTCAAAACTCTATCATTCAAACCCCAAGACCAAGAAAATTGATAGACTTGAGCACATTGCAGGCCCAGTTAGAATTGATGTTTTTTGCAACACAACAAAAATTGGCAAGATCGGA
>JALLPE010001862.1:0-10756 GCA_036940025.1 Conticribra weissflogii
CTTCCGATCTTTTTCTGAGATAGCACTGAATGAATGAAGTGACCTCTTCCTGTCCGCAGTTGTTAATTCATAATCAGCATTGAAGTTATCATGGAGTTTCATGAAGGGCTCAAAGCAAGCCTTAAAGGACTTCAGGGACACATTCTCAGGATTTTTGGGCCTGGATGGAGACCAAGTTCTGACAGGAAAGACTTTTTTGTAAATTTTCATCACTGTTGTAAAAGCACCATCATCCAGGTACCAGTATTCCCTTTGATACTGTAATGTATTGCACAAGATTCTTTTCAGTATGTTGAGACAAGTGTGATCCCACAAAGGACAAAAGAGTTCATAGAGATGAGCCATTTTGGTGAATAAACACACATGTTGAGAAGTGTTTGGATAAACACAGCTAGGAATGTTAGTACGAAGTATTTTATCCCATGTCTTGTGTCATCAGCATATAGACCTATACTCTAGCTGATTATTTTGAGATGATGTTGTTACCCTTTGGAACAACAGAGACCTGTACCAATATTAGTTTTTCACACAAGATTCTTCCTTAAATAAAATTCTGGACTTAAAGTTGTGATTGTTTGGCATTGATTTCCCTGAAAAAAGCAAACTTGAGATGTGCCCAGAAAAAAGATAACAACGATTCTAAGAAATTAAAACAGAATTAATGATGTTATTGTCTATGTACATCTGATTCAAGGAGAACGCTGGTGCAGAGTTTCACCTGACGTTCTGACACCATCTACCAGCTATTGCAAGGATAAAAATAGTTTCAGGGATTGGAGAATCTTGGTATTCAGGAATGGGATTGTGGGAAATTGCATAATGCTTTGCTTGGGCACTATACAGCATGTAAACTTTGGGCCTGGCCTTTACTTGGTGATTTCATTTGTAGTCAAATTTTACTTCTGTTGCAATGTTGCTACCAATTGTAGTGATGTGACCCCCCTGTGGCCTCTGCATTATTGTTTCATCATTGAGTTGCTTCTTATTGTTGTGTGTGTTGGCTTCTTTTACTACAGCCTTGATAAAAATCATTAAGTGATCATGAGGATATTGCTCAACATTATAGCATGGAGGATGGTATAATGACACATGCATCCCTGGATGGAGCTGATGGTAAATGTGATATTAATTTCTAAATCATAGCCAAAAAGCTTTGATCAGATGTATGGAGTAGTACAGAGCATTGCCTCTGGGTTGTGACACCATGCATACAACAGGAAATGTCTCTTTGTTTTATCATAAAGGATCTGGACTAAAAAAAGCTGACAGAATCCTTGCAAAGATATGTAATGTTTATGGTCTGATTCGTTATCAAGACAATAGGCAAATTCTTGAGCAATGCCAACTATGTTGGATTTATCAGCAATTTAGTGTAATCAAAATCATATAATTTTTCATAAATCAAGTCTGCTTTCACACAGAAACTGCATAGAAGACACCAAATAATTGCTCATCAAGGATTTGGTCTCAGCATGTAACGAAACTTGTATGCTGCAATGAACATTATTAATATTGAGTCGGAATAAGTCAATGCCATTGTCAATTGTATAGTAGGGCAGGATTTGTTGTCTTCTGCAAACTATCAAACACGATTTCGGCTTACTACATTTTAAATTCATTTCATTTGGAAATTAGTAGTGGCTGGTTTTTCTATCTGTTATACTCCTAACTATGTAGATACAAGCTAAATACACACAGGGATGAACAGATGTAATGTAAAGTTCGTAAACATGACCAATTTGACTCATTTTTAGTGCACCATGAAATCCTTTCATTTTCTACTGTCATTTTCACTCAATTCCCATGACATTCACTAGAACATCATCATCACGCATCTGGATTTCTTCGTTCCTAAACCCTTTCACAAAGAAGCCCAATTTCCTCAAATGATGCCCTCAACTCGCAATTGCCCTGTATACAACGCTGACGAAGGATCAAAACCATCCTGACCTTCTGCATCACTTTCACTCAACCAAACCACAGATTGACTCTCATCGTCCCAAAATCCATTGCCTACAACTTCGCAAATTGCCACGTCATGATCACCTCCATCGGCTATTCTTTTTAGTTTGACTTCAATGTAAGACGCGCAGTTCGGCAGAACTTCAAACGTAGTTGTTTTGTCGCTATTTTCGTGGTCGGTCAATCAAGTCATCGGTGGAATTAGGTAACAAATGCTGCACGCATAAAATCAAAATCGTCGTCGTCATAAAAAGCATCAATCTCACCTCCCCAAAACAGGAATCCAATCATTTTCCATTCGCCTACATTCCTCCCTTTTATCCAATCCTTCCTCCCACCCGCTCCTCTTCCCCAAAATGGGCACCAACCCCTTCTGACTGGGCCTCATCAATTGCAAAATACCCACTCCCGCCTCTCTCCTCCTCACATCATCGCCATTTGCTCCCATCAAATTCGAATTCCATCCGCCGATATACTTTCCGATTCCCCTCGAAACCGCACTTCCTCTTCCGTGGACTCTCCATCCCGAAGACCCTTCTGCATCGGGCATACCGTGCATGCCGCTCACTCTTCGGACCATTGCCCCTCCCGCTCCGGATGTGGAAGTTACCGAACTCGAAATGGAGGCGATGTCGTTGTATTCTTCGTTTCGTTCCGGTATGCCCAGGAAGGCACTGCGGGTGAGGGTGGATTTGTAGAGGGAGAGTGCCCATAGTTTTGGTTGGGAGACCGAGACGGGCGTGACGTAGGTGAGGATGCTCATGCTGGAGAACGATGGAGTGGGGGTTCTGTGAGGAAAGGGGAACGGGATGGGGCATGTGAAGGACCAGACGGGCATTGAGATGGGCGGGGGTGGAGGTATTGGGGTCGGTGGGGTGAGAGCGGATGGCCAGGATGACGAGGTTGTGGCTTGGGGCGAAGATGCAGTGAGGGAGGATTTTTGAGGTTGTTTATGACGTGTTGAGAATGCTGACGCGGTGGACGGGAGTATGTTGTTCGGGATTGCCGTTGGAAATATCAAGACTGCCAGCGGTAGGAGCAATATCGACCGGGTCATGTTGACGGTTGACGGATAACCAGTTTTGTGGTTCGTGGTCGGTCACGGTAGGAGATGGGAGATATATTGTGAGGGAATGAATGATGCGGAAAATAACGACGACAAAATAGGTTACAAAAAATCTCAGCGGGAGGAGAAAAAAATATGAACATTCGAAAAAATCTGACACTTTTGATGAGACAATAAATAAATTTCTAACGTGGGAACAGGAAGTGATGGATGACGTCAGTGAAGTTTTCTAGAGCTAGCTCTTTCTTGTGTCCGTAAAAGAAGACTGGCTTAATCGCACCAGAATTATGTTGTACCAAGGATACACACGTTGTAATAAGTGTGTGATAAAATAATTAATGAGAAAGTTTTGTAAAATGAAACAAAAGCTATGAGGGAAATGCAGGGACTGAAAAAAAATTATAATGTGGACAGAATTATGCCACAGAAACCAATATACTGGAAAATTTGGGGAAATAAAGGAGGATATTGTCTACCTGTAGCCAAAATAACGATTAGGGTGTTGAAAACAATCATTCATCGTTTTACTATTCTCTTTTATTCGATGAAATGAAAAATATTCCACTTTCTGGTGACAAACTCAAGACATCCAGGACAAACGTCTTCAAAATCAACAAGATTTTCCATCAGTCCCCACTCAACATTCCTTGCGGTTGCGAGGGAACGTCATTACCGCCAGTCAGAAACGGAAAATATTTCCCAGGTCATGAATACTCGTGGACGGCCATCCAACTACGATCGCATTTTTGTTGATTGTCGCTCCAAACAATGCTAAAGCTCGTCCTTAATATTCAAAATTGCATCGAGCATAGCAGGCGCCAAAGTCTCCTCTGGATTCTCATCCCCCGCCGGATCATCCTCCGACTCGCTCACTCTCACCAACTTCACCTCCCCATTCACGGCATAGACCGCAAACCTCTTACAGCGCCCGATAATCCCCACGCTGAGCGGACCTGGATGAGTCAACTCCATCTCCAACTTTCTGGTCAAAGCTCCCTCTGGGTCGCCCACCAAAGTAAGCCTCCCCTCGTAGTCCTCCGCCTCGTAGTGATCGACACCTAGATGCTCCGCCCAAGCCGACATGACGGCGCCGTCGTTGACGCAATATATGATGATTTCGTCTACTCCCGCCTTTTCTTTGAGAGCGTCCTGAAGCTCAAGGTAGGAGGGGACTTGTTGGGTGGATCAAGTGGGGGTGAAGGCTCCGGGGAGGCCGACGAGGATGACGGATTTGTTGGCGGTGTAAGAGGCTAGGTCGATCTTTTTGGGAGGGAAACCCGAGTGAAGTTCGACCGAGGGAAGCTGGTTGGATGGTTGATTGCAATGCCGAAGGTTGGAAGTAGAATCTTACAATATTAATGAAAGTCTTGAAATGGACTACCTAATTTCGCCGATTTACCTAAAACGAGTTTCTTCGCTACTAAACGCTCTGACGACGGTTGGAGACCATCAACAAAAATTCCACTTGTTACTTACCTTATCTCCCACCTTAACTGAATTCACAAACGGGATGGCAGACGCTCCCAAGAGAGTGGCGGTTGCCAATGCAAGTCGGAAGAGACCCATCATGGTTGGCGCAGTTCTATTTCTATTTTTGTAGGCGTTTATGTTGTTGGTAGTTATTCTTACACGACCGTACAAAACTAATACACTATGTACAAACAACAAAACTAACCACAACTCAAAAAGCACGAGAGTGAAGAGAAGAAGAAAGAACTCTCAATCAAGAGAATAGATACTGCACACGGACGATGGTAAGACCATTGATTCCCCTCCCTCCGCACAATAACAATTTTGACAAAAAATATCACCATCACTCTAGTGAGCCAACCCACGGAAAATGATGATAATTAAAACAATAGAGTACCAGATACCCGATCACCCTGAAACAACGGTTCTCAAGCACACACCCCTCATTATCTTTTTCGTTTTACTCCAGGCAGATCAACCACCCAACATTCCTTTGTTATCAAAAACAATTTTCCCTCTACCTTTCAAGCTCTATGGTACTAGTGCGATAAGCAATCAAGGACAAAAATGATCCTCAACAGTTCTACAATATCCGTTTGGTAGGGATCAAAAATTTTACTTGGCATTGTCAATTGTCTCCTCGAAATGATACATGCTTCAACATTTACTCTCTGAGAATCGGTCAAAACCGAATACAGCAGCCGCACAGACGCCCAGATCATCGCAACATGAAAGGGCTTGCTTGATTTGGTTTTAACCACACGTCAATTACGCCCTAAATTGGAGACATGTAACAACAATCACCTGCAGTGAAGACGGCTGTCAACAATTCTGTTGGTTTCGTGATGTGTTTTTGTTATCAAGCATCGAGCACCAATCAATCTTAGTTGGCGGGTGGCAATTGACGAGTGATGGAGGAGTTCTATGACTTTTGAAAAAATTTTGAAGGACATTTTTCAATTTCAAATTCAAAGTCCGCAAAGGATCGATTGTGAACAGTACAATATGAGATTCCCGAAAAAATCTTTTTCTTGCTCGATATGTTGTTGTTCGTGGTGTCAATCAACGATAACTTCGAAGACATCACAACACAGTAGTCCACACAATGCAGCAAAAAAAACGTCACCGCCCCAACAAAGAGCAATCAACAATTCGATTGACTTCCCTCTATTTTGCATGTATATTTCTGTATTATTGGCTATTTTTCTTTGGAGGAGAAGTTATCTCGACATTCCAAATCTATCGCCATGGCAATGACATTTACCACATCCTCAATGTCACAAAATCAACTAGAAATCCCTCGAAAGCAATGACGACGACAAAGAATTCCACGTTAACTCCACTGTCACAATACGAAATACCACTCATCCACCATAGAATATGGCGCGACGACAGCATCCTCCAACTCGACGACCATCCAAACATCCCGAAAAATTGGGCCGAAGCATTCCGAAACTGTATCGACATCCACACGAAAAGAAATTGGACAACCTATCTTTGGACGGATGAAGGCATTCGATCCTTTTTCATTCGACAATATCCAGAGTTCTTACCCGTCTATGATTCTTACCTTTACGATATTCAGAGAGTGGACGCCGCCCGATTTTTTATCTTGTATCATTACGGAGGAGTTTACACCGATCTTGACATCGGATGTCATCGTAATAGACATTACGAAGATTTGATTCATTCGATGAAAAGGTCGGGGGCCATGGGAGCATTATTTCCTCTGACAGCCCCAATGGGTTTCTCGAATGATGTCATGTTTGCATCCAAGAATCATCCGTTTTTGGGCCGATTGATTGAGAATCTTCCTAAGAGGAATAGGTGGTTTGGTTTACCTTACTTGACTGTTTTGTTTAGTACGGGACCAATGTTCCTGTCTTCGTCTTATTTCGAGCTTTCGTTAGATGAGCGGGCTACAGTGCTGGCGATGTCTCCAGAAATTTATTCTCGAACGGGAACAAGGTACTTCAACCACTTGCAAGGATCAACTTGGTGGTCAATCGACGCAAAATTGGCGCGGTGGATACTGCGACATTGGGGGTCTGTTGGCGCTTTGACTGGTTTTACTTTGGTTGTACGGTACATTGTAAACAAAAGAAGGGATGGCAGCAACACTCTCTCGCAAAGTAGATTTCACATTGTCTAGGGTTGTATTTTAATTCTCTTACCTATTCTAATTACTTTTTATGTCTATTGTTGCAAAGCCTAGTGTAAAACTCATAGTTAAGATCGATGTTCTCTACCACGCCCCCTGAAATCTAATCTTCTTTTGTTTTCTATTGATAGCAACTTGATTTGATCTATTGAAAATTCTTCGCTTCGACAAAACCCTCAAGACTCAAGAGGCACAAAAAGATGGGATATAGTCCCACCACGTCGCACCTGCTCGGGTGGGTTCCGTTCACCTGAAGTAATAAGTTCACCACCTTGTTCGGGTTCAAGATTAACATTGACGATCCGAATGCCTCTGCCGTTATGTTCATATTGCGGAGGTTTGCCCGAACTTTCAAACACCACTGATAAAGGGGCAGTGATAATGTTTTCCATACCCCAGCTGGTTTTTGAGATGACATTTTGATGAAAGTGACCACAAAACGATGCATTAACTCCATACTTTTTGAAGAGAGCGAGTGCTAAGTCTCGGTAACTCTTAGGAATGGAGAAGTACGCATCTAAGAAGCCCGTGTTTTTATCAATGGATTTAGATTCATCCTGCCATTCTTCGGGATACGGTGATAGTCCGTGAAGGTCGTCGGGATTTTCATTCTCGTCGTACTGTGCAGTGAGATCCATTCGAACAAGAGAGCAAGAAGTGAGCACAAATGATCATCCAACTAACGAATAGATCGTCATCATCATTTCAAATCTGATTCAACTGACCAAAAACCACGGATGATGTCCAAATACAAAGATCATTTTGGCATCATGTTCCTGGGCGTACTTCAATCGCTCTTCTAGCCAAACCAATTGTTTATCGAAAATTTCTCGAGCACCACTCGGGTCGACAAAGAGCACGTTGTTAAGGACGATGTTGTACGTCCCGTTAACCCAAAATGCAAGGTATTCGTCTCCGAAAGCATCTTTATATCTCTGAATCGATGAAGGAGTGGGTCGGTTGCCAACATCGTGATTTCCGCACTACAATATTTAAGTACATTTCGCAGATGGAAAGTGAGAACGTTGTTGCTCGAATACCGATGAATACATCGAGTTTCTTGCCGTGCATCAACCATACAAACTCACCAAACAACAAATCGCAACATCCTCTCTCAAACCCCTCCAAACGTCCTGAAAGTCCTTGTTTTGCCTATCCTGTATCTCATCGCACTCCTCCTTACTCCCGAATCCATCCTTATACCCTTTCCTCTCCTCGAAAGTATACTCCATGTCAATCAAATCGCCACAAACACAAACAAACTTTGGTGGGGGATCCATGACATTAATCATACGAATAGCCCGACGTGAATACTCCAGCTCCGTTTCCCACTCGCGGTTTTTGGAGCTGATGCCCAGTTGGGTGTCGGAGCACACTACGAAGGAATGAGATGGGGTCTGAGGTTCTAATTCTCCGTAGGTTCGGTTTTCTGAGAAATAGCATGTTTGGATGGGGGCAACTTCTGGGAATTGTTGAGAGTGTTGTTGGATTTCGGTGCAGGTGAGGCCACAGGTGCCGAGAAAGTCATCATTTTGATTGGCCGAGTTGAATTCTTCAGTTTCGTTGGAAAATGATGGATCTGGAAAGAAGAGGGTGGATGTGGGAGAGGAGAAAATGTCATCGCTGTTACCAGATTTGGACATTTCGTGTAAATTTCCATTGCTAGAGCCGAGGAGAAGTGCCTTGGAAAGTTTCGACACCAATTCTTGATGACTTTGTCCTGTAATATTCACTCCACCGTGTTCGCCAAGACTGACATCGCGTGCACTGCAATTCAATTGCCTCTTCTCGGCGAGCATCCTGAGATGACCCGTTTCTTGATCTGAGGTTGGCTGCTTTAATTTCGGGTGATGAAGCGTCCTGCCATATTGGGCAGCGGCATACCTCGGAACTGGTTGCTCCTTCTTCAGCTGGACATCTTCGGCTTCCGTTACCTTTACATCCTCGATTTTCGGGGAAAGCACCTCAGCATGTCGAGGAGACACTGGTGCCGAACGGGACAGCGGATGACGATCGCTCAACAGGAACGAGGAATTAGTGCTCGGTGAGGAACTCAGGGAGGGTTCGCCCGTGATTCGGTTCCATAGATCGATTTGCGCATATTTCGAATCATTTCGTCGGTGCACCGAGACGGGTGCACTGTTCGAAGTCGCGGTCATGTTGGATTTATGGCTAAAGTGATATGAATTTCGTGCGATACAGGATGGAAGTCATACGAATAATCATGAAAGCATGGCTAAACCGTAATCAAATGTGAATCGACCTTCCACCACGGGAACAACCTTTCTTGGGCAACTCCGAAAAATAATACCTCTCTTATTATTTTCGCTAGAGTACTTGGCCGCCGATTACAGAAAAAGCCCGTCAAAACTCGATTCGAATCCACCTCCTATTATTATTTTGTGCATAAACTTCAAGGATCATAAGTAACGTAGAGTGATAAGAAATCCATGAACAGAAAGAGAACGGATCGACTCCTTCCTTGGAGTTTTAATCACAACCGAACGTTGGTAGAATTGCGAGTGTTCTATGGTATGATGTAATGATATAATTGTATGTATGAGATTCAACAGTACTACTTCGTCGGAATTTTTGGATAAAAATAATTTTATTGTGATATTTTTTTCGCCTGTTTGCATATTATTTGATTTCTTTTCTCGCGGAGATGGTCGAAAGAAAACGCAACAGCTGACACAACTTTTGTCAACTCATGACAGCCACGAATGGGAACCCCCTAAGTCGGAAGGAAGATTGGATTACAACCATGAAGATTCAACGGATTCGGAGGATTCCAGCTTGATCGAATTCTAAAGTGTTCTTTATGTTATGATTACATATTATCTCTTAGGAAATCTAAATTCTCGGAGAAACTTATGAAAGATTCATTTTGTGGTGAGATGACGCTGTCCACGTCACCTTTTAGTAGGGGGAGCATAGAGTCTCACACCCCGGTTTTATCTTGGTCTGTCTTCGTCCGTATTTATTTTTTCTTCTTTCTTCCTTTTTTAACAAACAGATTCCTCCTAATTATTGATTATTGATGCACAAACTTGGTTTGATCCCCTTCAAGATGTAAAATATGATATGAATGAAGCTTGAAATGAGGCATCTAAAAAATTAAACAAGCATTCTTTGATGACCATGCTTACAAGTACATTTAAGTCAAAAACCTTGTTTCAATATCATGAAAAAACAATTTTTGATGCAATAAAGTATGATTCTGAAATCCTATCAAATTGTACTAAATTTTCAATTGCAGATGTACATAAGGTGTGTTCTTTTTAGAACGCACATCTTCCAGTAAAAGCAGAAACAAAAGTGTTAGTATTATTATTCTTTCCCATTGAGCTCTTCACAATTTCACCGGTTCTGGGTCCCAAATGAGTGTGAAATCATGAAACTCATCCCTGATGACAAGCTGAAACTTACAAGGATCTTTTTGATCGGTAAAATTTGTGACCACCTACAAAAGATAATGGGATTCTAAATGTGTGGAAGTTGACTGAAGTTGGATGCATCAAGAGGCCATCAAGCACTAGGTTAGAATCTCTCATTTGACCCCTCAGTTCAGCTCCCAGAGGTTGCTCTTGTCCAGAGACAAGAAATGAAATCGATGGGAGGACAAGGGGTGAACTCTATAATAATTATGGTAACTTCAATCCATATCAACAGGATATGATTACCTTACCATGAACTGCTTGGTTGTTGAAGAATATGTTTAGATTGGTAAGAAGAAGCTATAATTTTGTTGTCAAGCATTACATCATGGGAAAAGTTGGTAGCTCAGGACTCCCTGAAAATGACATCAATTGGTAGGAATGTGATGAAACAAAGATTAATGGGCACATTTTTCAGCAAGCTGTTGACTTGTACCTAACAATTGTGAATTTGTTGGACCATATAGAAGATTATCCTTTTGTTCCTACCTTAGAGCAACTCCCACAAGAAGCCAGAGTTAAAAATACAAAAAATACAAAGAATATGCAATAAAAGTTATGGCCCTTACAGTGCCGGGAACCCTAGTTCTAGAAGGTCAAAGAGTGATTCCGCATCAAATAAGCATTTGATGAGGGTGTTTGGGTAATCTCTAATGACCT
>JALLPE010001863.1:0-10752 GCA_036940025.1 Conticribra weissflogii
ATCTAGTTTTTCTAGGGTTCCTGCAATTTTCCTACATACCTTAAATTCTCACCACACCCACCATTTTCAATCCTCAATACCATACCTAGTAAAACATGTTGGCTTTATTCAAGCAAAAAGAGTTTAAGTCAACTAAAGACTGCTTGGTGAGATTGCTTATTTTTGTTTTCTTTTGAAAATTTAATGTAATGTTACTGCAGTTATTACAATCACATTATCAATGAACTTAGCTGGAAATGATGACATAGTGACATTGTTTAATGAAAAAATCGGAAATGGTGTTTTATAAAATTACAGAAAAAAGTTAAATCCAACATTTTTTTTTATTTTTCATGATTAAGTCATGTGATAAAGGTGTGTTGTATTTGCACAACACATGACTACTGATCTTGCTTTTTTGCAATAGTTGTGAATTTACTAATTTCAACAAAGAAAAAATACCTGCCATGGTAACCTCTCTTCTCTTTTGGTCTTGTGAGGAGGAACCACAAAGAAACTGCCACCATTGCTGTGATGACAACAGATTCAGCTGTCCATTGCAGCAGAAGTTTCTTTGCAATAGACCATTCTGGAATTTTTACAACTGCAAGTTTGGATGTCCCCCCCTAAGCAATATGCTGGTTTGTTTGTTTTTTCATGAATTTTTACAAATTATCAAGGGTTTGCGTTTATGATGTTGTGTGCCATATGAAACACCACATTATTATATATTTCATTCTGGATGATATTATTATTATAGTCACGGGTTAACGTTGAGGATGTACTATTGCTACACATATCATAAAAAGATGTTGACATTCCTTGCCTCACTACCTAGGTAGCTCAGAGGTTGGCGCCTGCCCTATCTCTGCATAGCAGGAATCTGTATTGCAGGATGACAGAGAGAGCGTGGCCGAGGGTTCTTTGCGGTACAAGGGTTCTCATAATATCTCATCAGACACGTAAGTGCCGATTCTATTGCTTCTCATGTGAAAAAGTATCCTTATGTACCATTCGCACACACGACGTACCTTCTCATGTTATCATAATTTTCTAGAACAAAAACGAACAAGTAGATCGATGATATTGCATTTCTACTATGGGTGTGAGAATAGTAAAATATACATGTACTACTTGCAAACAATAAAAAAAAAAAAAAAATATTTTATGATAATAGTAGGTTCTTTATTTGAAATTGATGTCGAATACCCTAAGATACTGCGAAAGCAGTGTTCTTTATTTTCACATTTCTGAAGGGCCTAAAAAAGCACATGAGCATTGTCGATGGTCTACGAGTCTATGGTAGTTTGTAAGTACTGTCGTCAACCAGCATCAATAATATATATTTTATATGTACCTATGTAGATAGCCGCTCCCTGCCCCTCACTTCTTACGATTTCGTATCGAGGACGAGAACAGAACACTCAATAAAAATAATAATTTTCAATCTCATTTTTCATTTCAACCATAAAAACGACATTATCTGCTGCTACTCTTACCCCTTCTGCACTTCAAAATATAACAAATGTTTGTCTTCCATCGCTTTGATGGCATAAATCACAATAACACCACCCGCTGATAATGTTGTCCATATTTAAGAATCTCACCTCTGTAAGATCTGAATTAATAGTTGATTTTCCCAAGGAGCCTCGCCATAAAAATGGAGACGCCAATTGTCCCAAAAGGGTCACATTCTGCGCCAAATCCACACTGCGCATGTACTTCTACCACTCTGATGATGATGAGGATTGCAAAGATGAACAGTACTCTTCGTGGTACGACAAAGACGACTACAAGTCATTCAGAGTAGACACCCAAACCGAAATTCTATCAGCGATATCAATCGCAGAGGAAAAAAAACCTGCATTCAATGGTAACAATATTTGCATGTTGGGAATTGAGGAATATTCGACCAAAGACTTTTTCATTGAGGACATGAAGCGACGAGTTGCCCATAAAAAAGCAGTGTTTGCTGAGCAAGCTCGTCAACAGGAGAGTGGAATATACTGTGAGAAGAAATTAGCGGATGTTTCCACAAGACATTCAAATTGGTTCAGCATGAAAGCATTGATAAATGCGAGGAATGCACGACCACCTGATGCTGCGCGAAAGTTGCAAAAAAACTCACGTTCCTCCCGTGCAGCATAGAAAGTGATGAATGATGCCGGGGGAGTTTTTGTTCGTCAACTGCCATTTCCACTGACATTAAACGGTCGAAATTCTACTTATTATCCTGAACCAATAATTCGAAGCCCCAATTTTGAAGCTCTTGCTCTGAACAAATTGACATTTATTAGAAATGAGTTATAAAAATGAGCAACATCATGACATTCATTGCTGCTTCAAAATGTTTTCTCGTAAACTGATGGGTATTAAATGTGGCCTTCATCAATAGACTTGATCGTTGGACTATTCCAAAACCACTTGAACAAGTCACTTTTTCTTCGAGTGGAAAGTGAGATGTAGAATTTACCAACATAAGTTGCATAGTTAGGCGCATTGCGTTTCGGCGTTATTTTGTGTAACATAACTACTCTTAAAGGCACAATATTCAAAATGGCGTCTACTGAGCGTCTCGACGACAAGCTGAGAGAGCATCACGTAACTCATACACTACTGTTGAATATTAACATCCATCATTTCCCCCTCTACGATACTCCTTTCCGCTTGGTGGAGTATGTGCGAGTGAAGATACCAAATTATTCAAAGAACAAGATTCGATGTCGTATACTTTTGCGAGTCTTGATACAACTAAAGAATGGTCAATTCTAGTTATCGTGCCATATATGAATGGGTGTGGTTTCAAACTCCATCTCAATGAAAAGTATCAGAATATTTCGATGAAATGACTTGATCCCATACTTCCATCGACAAATAATGCATAAACAGGAAGTTTTTAAGCATAATAACGATCGCCTTGTAATCGGTTGTGAGACCATGGTGCAGAGTTACCTACTTATTTAAAGGCAGGAAAGAAATCTTGGAACAAGGATCTTTCAATTTACAGGAAACCTACGAGCAACGCAACTATAATTCTCATTACATGCATTTTGAAAAAAAGATCAAGATTATATTTTTGTCTCTTTCAAAATGCAAAACCTCAAACGCAAAACGCCCCAGGACCGGGTTCTGTCACGAAAAACTCCCTATCGAGTCCATTACCACCGAGTGGAAAAGCATCGTTAAATGACTTCAACCATTGACGCGCGAAATCACGAGCTTGTGTTCGATGAACTAAAGCCCAACACGATCCACCAAACCCAGCACCGAACGCCGAAGCAGCCAACGCTTTGATCGGTGTTGATGAAGGTAGGGGTGGTTCAGAAGAGTTGTGCCTTCTTGATGATTCAGAGAACCGATGCTCCATACCACGAGCAGATAAAGGCAGCCACGCGGTCTCTTCGATTTGATTCCGCAGTATGTTCACGGCACCTTGATGGCTTTTTTCTACGATGGATCCCAGCATTTCATATTTTTCATTTTCCAGGGCATACGCTGCAGTAGGAACCAAAAACTCGCTCTCATCGAAAAATTGCTCAAATCGCTTAGCGAGAATAGCTTGATAAGTCGCCGTGGAATTGCTTGCTTCCATGCCTTGTTCTACCTTTGCCGTAGATCCTCGAGACAATATTCGATCCGAAATAAATTTTTTGATCTGATCTTTTTGTTGCAAGATTCCAATCCAGGATGTTGATTGAATACCCAAACGTCGACGCTCCCATCGTACCGCCTCTGCAAGAGTCTTCATTTCCAATGTATCGTCCGTGTCATTCTCTCCACCGAGAACATACGCATCCAATGCCTTCCTCGCCAATTCAGAAGCATTATTATAACCTTCTGAAGCTGCCGTCGCACCATCTACCCCACCCGCTTTTTCCGCTTTTGCCCCAGAATATGCGACCACAAATGCCAAATCAGGAGGCATGCGAACCACAGATCCCTGATACATCGAATCGTACGATCCATCGACTTCATCAACTTCACATGATGTGACGCTAACATCTCCAATGTCAACATCAATCTCACGAAACCGAAACGATGCAGGTCGCGTGGGACAAAACGAAAGCAATCGAAGCTGACCCCTTTTCCCCATCAGTATCGCCGCGTGATCTTCGGATCCGCCAAAAGTACCCACTCCAGCAGTTCCCTTGAGCACTATCGGCTTTTGGTTCTGCGATTGTCGACCAATGACGACGTAATCTTGTCCGTTTTCGACATTTCCGAGATAGGTGCTCAAATTATACACTTCATCTTCGCCGTAGAGTTCGTCGCATCCGTCCTTGTCATATACAGGAAGATTGTCGTTTTCGGTCCGACGAACTCCAATGGCACGACGATACGATTCCGTATGATGCAGCCCCAAATGAGAATCCAAAACGAGGAAAATTCCGGTGACGAAGGCGCTGCTTGTTGAGAGGCCACTTGCCGGCGGTAAATTGGATGATATGGAAATGATGATGTGAATACTTTTTGGATGCTGATTCCTTTCGTTGTGATTACCATCGTTGATTTCTTCATCATCGTCGGAAGCGTAATGAGGAAGAAGTCCAAAGTTATGATGTAGACGATGCACCACTGCTGTGGGATAAATCGTCCAATCTACCGAGTTCGGCTCTGATTCAACCTCAGTAGAATTTGTCGATTGTGAAATTTTCTTTGAAACGACATCCTTGCCGTCAACGGTTTTCATTGGCAAGCGGATCGTATGATGCACCACCGGTCGTCCATTCACCGAGAATGGAGCCAACGTATTTTTGTTTTCGGCGGCACGAGATTCCATCCCCGGCGGTAATACCGATACGATCGTCACTTTTGTTTCAGACCCTTCGATTTCATTGTATGATTTTGATCTTGTATTATTGCTGGTAGCGTTGCATCTTTCATTCTCATGATCATAATCATGGGTGGATATGAGTGTAGAAACCATGGCCATTCCCCTTCCGGCGGTGGCACAAACCAGTGAATTTCCTCCGGCATAATCCGTGTGTTTTCCCATGACTTCGATTCTTCCCGGGATCCAATGTGCCATCGCCAAAGGGTCGTTACTGGAAGGAGATTGGTAGGGTGCCGGTTGCGGCATCTGCGGAGTTCGGGAGGCACCTTGATCAATGTCATGATCACTCTCATCATTGTCACTATCGGGAGGGCCGACGATTCCACTCTGATGACGCAGTTCCAATTGCAGCGCTACAGCCGCGTTTCGGAAAAGGGCACGCACCGCTTCGAAATGGTGATCTTCTCGTGTAGTTTCCTCCGCGGCAGTGGAAGGACAAGGCTTGCTTCTGAATCCATCAATTGAATATCCTTCACTTTGGACCACGCGATCTGCTGTGCTGCTGGTTCTGTCGTTGTTATAGTCGCACGAAGAAGATGACGTCGGTCCTAGCTTGGCACGCAGTCTTGCATCGAAAGAGGTATGTGGCGAGGAGGTGGTTGTCTTTTGACATGGCGAGGAGCACTCTGCGGCGATTTCGTTCAAAGGAGAATGCATCATGGTGCGTGTATTGTATAATGAGCTAAAAATCAATACATTTCAAGATATATGATAATGTATTGGTATCCTATATTGCTGATATGGTACTGTATCTACATACCCATTTAATTATGAATCGCAGAAAAAAGGCCTAAACAACGACGACCAGACATTGATGATGTCCTTGAATATGGAATCCTCCTGTATGAAAGATAGCATAGATCGTACCTCTTAGAGTGTCATGAAACAAACTATAAAAATACTAGCGACAGTTTTCCGATTCGTTGCGAGCTAAAGGAATTCATTCAAGATGTGACGCATCAACAAACTCTGACGACTTCACTCACACCGACAGAAAATGCGATGCGACGTCCGCTGATCAAAAAACGCATCTCGAACGATATATTAGTCGGACTAGAACTAAATTTCCCAAGTGTCGCCGACAATGAAGGTCTCGTCTACGGCACTATCATCTCTCCTCTGGGCCTCCTCCATTGCGGGGCTTGTCAGGGCATTCGTCCCAGCCTCAATCAAATCCAACAGCCACACCGTCAACGTCAGATCGATCGAGACGCCGTCGCAGTTGTTCAGCTCGTTGAAGGAAAAGGAAGACACTTCCACGTCGAGCGACGATGAATCTTCTTCACCGGTGGTAGCAGCTGCTGCTGGGGAAGCCGATCCTTCGGCGGAAGGTTTGCCTTGGTGGTGGGAATATATTTGGAAACTGTGAGTTGTGTGCATTTCTCTCATTAAAAAAGGAAATCGCGCAACTTACTAGAAGCTAAATGATAAATGATGACTCTATATTACCCTCTCTCGCAGCCCCCAACTGACCCCCGCCCCGGCAGGCACCGACATCACCTTCGCAGACAGCGCCAACGTCCTCCGCACGAACATCGAGCAAATCTACGGCGGCTTCCCCTCCCTCGACCAATGCCCCCTCGCCGAGGGAGAAATCACCGACATCGCCGACGGCACCATGTTCATCGGCCTGCAGCGCTACCAGCAAACCTACGGCAGCCCCTACAAACTCTGCTTCGGACCCAAGAGCTTCTTGGTCATCTCGGACCCCGTCCAGGCCAAGCACGTCCTGAGGGATGCCAACACCCTCTACGACAAGGGCATCTTGGCGGAGATTCTGAAGCCCATTATGGGCAAGGGGCTCATTCCTGCGGATCCCGAGACGTGGTCGGTGCGTCGTCGGGCCATCGTCCCGGCCTTTCACAAAGCGTGGTTGAACCACATGGTGGGATTGTTCGGGTATTGCAACGAGGGGTTGATCGCCTCCCTCGAGGCGGCGGCGGCCAAGAACGATGCTCCGAAGGGACAGACGGGAGGAACCATTGAGATGGAAGAGAAGTTCTGCTCGGTCGCCTTGGACATCATTGGGTTGTCCGTGTTCAATTACGAGTTCGGGTCGGTGACCAACGAATCTCCCGTGATCAAAGCCGTGTATTCGGCGCTGGTCGAGGCGGAACATCGATCCATGACTCCCGCGCCGTATTGGGACCTTCCTTTCGCCAATGAACTAGTGCCCCGGCTGAGGAAATTCAATGCCGATTTGAAGTTATTGGACGAAGTCCTCACGGATTTGATTGAAAGGGCCAAAAAGTCTCGTGTGGTCGAGGATATCGAGGACTTGGAGAGGAGGGATTATTCCAAAGTGAAGGATCCTTCTCTTTTGAGATTTCTTGTGGATATGAGAGGGGCGGATATCGACAATAAGCAGTTGAGGGACGATCTCATGACCATGTTGATTGCCGGGCACGAGACCACAGCGGCAGTGTTGACGTGGGCGTTGTTCGAGTTGACGAAGCATCCTGAGAGTATGGCCAAAGTTCGTGCCGAGATTGACGAGGTCTTGGGAGATCGCATACCGACCTATGAGGATATTAAGAAAATGAAGTATTTGAGGTTGGTGGTGGCGGAGACTTTGAGGTTGTACCCCGAACCCCCCCTTTTGATTCGCCGTTGCCGCACGGAGAATAAACTGCCAAAAGGAGGAGGAAGAGAGGCGACAGTGATTCGGGGCATGGACATCTTCCTCTCGTTGTATAATCTCCATCACGACGAGAGGTTCTGGCCCGAGCCAAATGAATTCAAACCAGAGAGATGGGAGACAAAATACACCAACCCGGAAGTTCCGGAATGGGCAGGATACGATCCGGAAAAGTGGCAAAACACGAATTTGTATCCCAATGAAGTGGCCTCGGATTTCGCTTATTTGCCTTTTGGAGGTGGTGCACGCAAATGCGTAGGAGATGAATTTGCTACTTTGGAAGCTACTGTCACCTTGGCGATGGTATTGAGAAGGTTCGAGTTTGAATTCGACTCAACGAGACTTGCGGCAACTAAGGTGGACATCATGGAACATCCAGAGGATTTGGAGCATCCTGTTGGAATGAGGACTGGAGCTACAATTCACACGAGAAAGGGATTGCATATGGTTATAAGGAAGCGGGAATTGTAGATGATTGTCTGAAATGGTTGCACAATCACTCTTGATATTTAATTGAAAATTTTGATGGAGACATGTCCACGGTGAATGTCATTTCAAATGCTTCGTAGGATACTCACCTAACAATCGAAGCGTTTCATTGTTAAATTAAAAGCGAATCCTCATCAAGGCGAACATGGACAACCTACGAGTGTGCATTGTTAATTTTTCTGTGAGATTGTGGGTGCTTGTTGATATTTTTAGGTAGAATTAGATGTGTTTTACTCTAACTCATTCCGTCCACATGATAGTCTCATAATAATTTCAATGACTTCAGTAACGGATGAGATATCTTGAGTTTTTGAGGCAAATATCTAGGGCTTCTTTTTCTTGATAAGTCTCTACTTGATGAAATAAGGTCTCAGTCAATAGTTCATTTTTTCATATTGTCAAGAAGAGTTTCAATATTGAAGCATATATCTTGAACAACTTGTGAAGCTTTAGTCGATCAATTGGTAGACATTCATCTAGGTAGATAGTTAAACACTTGCCCCCAAAATTGTCTTCATCTCAACTAAGCCCGAAATTGGATGCCTAGATTATACTCTACAATATTCTAGTACTTCCTCCTTCCTCCTTCCTACTTCGTGTGTATTATTTTGAATATCTTCATTGGTATTATCGTTCAGATGATTTTGTGCTATTGAAAAGAACACATGGCTGTGAATAGTCAAGCGAGAGGATGATTGTCTCCGATCTATTTCAACCTTTTTATTGATAATTACCATTCCTCTTTGTCCCATGTTGCATCTGCACCACCAATCTTTGCATTCCAATAGCTTCAAATATTATTGCAATGCCTTATCAAAAATAATCTTAAAACAAGATCCCACCACATGTTGATAGATGGATCACTATCCAAAATTTATGGAAACTAAATATCCCTCGTCTCAGGGCACCCATGGAATTACATAATCAACAGAAAATACTTCTTATGTATGAGTAGAGCATTTCTATAATGAGCAGGTATTAAGCTCCCAATCACTGATCATTATTATTGTTTAATGTAGGAATCAAGCACAGGTGAGTGTGGTCGGTCAGCCGGTCATGCTGTTACAAATGGTTGAGCTTATTTTATTTTCCTGGTAAATTGTGGTATAACTTAGTTTTATCATGGTAAACTGCAAGCTAGCTAGGCCTTAGAAAAAGAAATTAAGTGTCATTAGTGCCTCATTCACCAATCCTCACAGCATCACCGTAAGATTCACACAAGAATTTTCACATGTTCAACCCATTCTGTACTGTCTGAGTCATCATTCACTATTAGAACTAAGATGAAAAAGGATGTCAAGTTTGTCGCCCGAGTTTGCAAAATTGTTCCCAAATTTTCCTCTGTAGTTTTCCATCTTTTCATGACAACAAAATTTTCTCAAAAAGATTGCACCTCCTCTCAGGATAAGTCGCAAAAAACAAGAAATAAAAGTGATGAATTGTCTCAGAGAAGAGAGGAAAATTCATTAATCCCATGAACCTTTCAATTGAAAGCCTTTCGTCTGATTCTAATTTTGCTGGCGCAAAACAATAGACACATCAAATCTAATCCTAACCTTCTGGAAGAACTAATTTGGATAAGAGCTCTTTCTAATCTCTTCATAGACCTCATCAATTTTTCTGAGCGCTATAAGTCCTCTTTCACGTATACTCACAACGTCATCTTCGACGCAAGGGTCATCAGCCTCTGGATGAAATAAATTTACCCGGATCAACTTCATATCTCCTCCATGGTAAGAAAGTTCTTCCACCACACTCTCTGACATACGTCTACAAGTGGGTACATTGTAACCGCAACCGACTTCCAGTATGCATACTTTCAGTGGTTTGTATGGTTTCGATGATTGGTTGGAATTCAAAAGCGATGCACGTTGCTTGCAAAGCGATAGCAGTGCATGTGTCCAACATCTCCATCGCTGCTCTTGGTTCGGATTATACACCCAGTCCAAATCTTCAAACATTAGTACTGCAGGCCGGGCTGCATTTTTGCAACGAGGACAAGTCGGCCAGTTCCTCTCGGAGGATATTGGGAGGAAGTAATCGCTATCGATGCCTTCGTCGTAATCGCTGATTGGTACAGTGGGCGAGCACATCTGACGAAGTGGGTGCACGCGCGGTTTTCCATGTACGTCTCCCACATGTGATGGCGAGAGTGGTTTATCACTTTCGACATCGCCTGTTGTTCTCTGAACGTTTGTGGCCCCCAGTTGATTTTCGGCGGAGGTGTCATATTCACTATCGTTAAGTTTGAAACAGGCGTTGTTGTCAACATTATCTGAAGACTGTTTTATGCGTTTAGGCGATGGCGTTTTTGTCGTTGCATTCTCTAACTCGGATGTGTCGGCATCTGCATTTGCGATTGGTTCAAATCTTTGCTCCCTCCAAAAGGGCTGATGTGTACAGAAGTGCTTCCTTTTCAAGAGAATTGCGCTTCAAATTAAAATCTTCTCATCATTAATCATCCTTACATCCCTCCATGATCTTTCACCAGCTCCAATACCAAGGCGCTTTGATGTTAATCTGCAGGCAACAAATCCCAGTACTTGAGTGTAAGGCAATGAATACAACTCATTCTAATTACACTAGCGGCCTGCCATAAGAAGAGAATTGGACAGGACAGTCAAAAGGTTTTCCTCCTACATCAGAAAACCTACGTTTCGCCTTGATCCTTTCTCTGAGCCTGATTCCTACAATACAAGTAATGGTTTATGTGATGTGACATGTGCTTTGTGAGTTGTGCTATCTAAGTCCTTAAGTAAATTGTTACTGGGTAGATGTTTGAAAGAGATTGGAACAGTCCCCTAGAAGCTCA
>JALLPE010001864.1:0-10757 GCA_036940025.1 Conticribra weissflogii
AAAATGAAAATCAAATTCCCGCCACAAAACAGTATGGCGGTTGGTGAAGATTGTTTGAGGATACCCATTAACACTTCTTTCTTGAAAGTATGTTGCAAACATTTCAATAAGTCATTGATGTGATATATTTTTGCCAGCGAAACTTTTTCTGAACGTAGACTGTAGGATGACATATCACCAAGAGAACTTCAAAAAAGGCGGTTTCATCCGGCGTTCTCTTTACATGACATTTCAAGCAAGATTGAAACTTAGGCGACTGCTTGGATAGTCTTGATCTTGAAAATTGCTTTTTATGAATCGTTTTTCAGACATAAAAATCTTCAGACGACGAATTCAAATCAATACATCGTAGTTTAAAACAACCAGCATTAGAATATTTAATTAAATTCACATCGGCTTGGAAAAGGGTAATAATTCATGACGAAAAATCAGTGCATCATATTATTTGCTTTGCTATTTTGCCTCGATTTTGCCAAGAGTGCCAGTAAGTACGGGGCATTCAAGCTCTTTCGAAGGTTGTGCTCTGGTAATAACGCTAACAACGAATCATGCTCTTGAATAACAGCATACAAGTGGGTCGATACAAGTGGCGAAAAAAATTTCAACTACAAAAAAAGCGGAGCAGTTCTCACCTGTGATAAAGAGTGCTTCCTGCAATACAGCGATCTCGACTGCAGCAAATGCACAGTCTATCGTAACTGGGCAGTTGAATGCAGCAAGGGTAAAATCCCCCAATCATGTCTTCGAGAATGTTGTAAATCCAGCGGCGGGAATAGCTCCGGTGGCGACGAAGAACTTGTGGTGGACCTCGACCCATACGACGACCAGAAATTTTTGACGATAAGGCCATACTACAACGGGAAAAAGTACAAGTGCAAAAAGACTTGCATATGGAGGAAGAAAGGTAGCAAATGCTCAGCATGCCGTGTTGATAATAGCAAAGTGTACTGCACCGATGGAATGTTACCATCGTCTTGTATTGATGCATGTTGCAGAGTCGATAATACCAATGATGCAGATCCAGATCCAGATCCAGATCCAGATCCAGATCCAGATCCAGACCCAGATACTGGGCTGATCACCGTCGCCGACTATGATCCAGACGACGATGATACTCTTACGACATTGCACGAAGGCAAATTCTACATGTGCGAGAAGAAATGCATGAAAAAACAACAGAATAGAAAGTGCGAACATTGCGTAATATATTCTAGCGGCATCGTAAAGTGCGAGGAAGGCAGAGTTCATCGTAGTTGCAGAAAGGCTTGCTGCGTATTAGTCAAGAATAAGTAATGTTTTGTTTCGAGATGCTATGATCGCAACTGTAATATCTCCTACAAATTCGCTTCACACTTATGATGATTTGTTTTATTTTTATTGACTTTGCATCTATCAACGGTTCATCTCTCGTTAATTATTTAACAATGGTCATATTTCCGAATATATATATTTCATTCCACCATTATCATTGTTATTTTTATTTGTTATTGATGGATCGAATATGGTGATAGGATTCGATGTATGTAGCAATGTAACAAAGAGTTATTAGGTGCTTGGCGCGTTTTTAGATCTCTAAACAAAATTCCATCAATACATCTTCTTTAAACTGGACGTCAACCGCACCATGTTAAGCATCGGCTTGGACAGTCGCTATGGTACCAACAATCGCAACAACACTTCCACCCGCAACCAAAGCCCAGTCAATCACTTTATCCAACACCGACAACTCCGATCCAAATAACTTCAAATGCGCCATAGCCGGGAATATGACACTCACAATCATCGTACAAATCAATCCGACCAAAGAGCACAAGAAACTGAACGACGGGAAAAATATGGCCACTGCGAGAGACAAGAAGATAAGTACGATCTTCACCAAGGAATCGATCAATTCCATCGCCAAGTCACTTGGTAATATGCCCGTTAGCATTTCCTCGAAACCAAGCGCCAACGGAAACATGGTCAGTGTGAATTTACTCATTGCGGTGAGAATCATTAGCCATGTCAGCATCGTCATTAGAGTATTTCCATGTTCGGATTGATTTTCCAGCGAGAGAGTGATTTGATCTTCGACGTCGTTTCCGAACATGTAGTAACCGGATATTCCGACAAGTAGACAACAAGCAAGGACCATTCCGTACGTCACGTCGATCATTCTTTCAAAATCCTGTGGACGTGCCATCGATCTGGTATGGATTCGCAGTTTATTTGTCGTAATTTACAAAAGAGCATTATTTAGACAATTCCACAATGATATAGTGAGTAATGAAAGAGGAGTGCAATCGAAACATGCATTGAAAAAGGATGGACGGTGAGCGACACTCACGAGTAAATGGACGGAACGATGGCATGCCCCGAAAAGCAATAAGCCACGATTCCCAACGCCAGAGGCAACCCACTCGAGCTATAAAGCGTGAAATCCCTCTCGTCACCGCCGACAACCTCGACATCGCCCCCGTCGACGCCGGCAAAGTGCTCCGCCTTCACCACGAGAAGAAACATGACCAACGCCGAAAGTACCACCGCGGAAACCACCGACACCGTCGCAATCGTCCCCACCGCCGAAAGGTACGAAAGCAACTTGGGCGTCCTCAACACCGCCGAAGGCACGATCAAGACTCCCGCCGCGATGGTCATGTGTTTGGATTGCGATACGGACGGGAAGAGGGCGTGTAAGTGATCGCCGAGAGATACGAAGAAGATGCTGAGGCAGGAGAAGAGTTCGAAGTAGAGGACGGCGGAGAGGCAAATGCAGCCATTGTCGCCGAAGGCTTCTCGGGCTATTCCGGGGAAACTGGTGATGGGCTTGCGTATTCTTCGGAGGATGTCGACTTTGGCGTCGGCATCGGTGTGTGAGCCGTTGGCGATTTTGGAGTCAGGTGTGGGGTTATCGAAGAGGGAGACGGGTCGAGGATCGCCATTGAGTTCTCGTCCGAGGTAGTACGACGTTCTCCAGGTCACGAGGCAGAAACCGATGGTGGTGACGGTTCCTCCTATCCATCCGGCAGATTTCAATACGTAGGGGAGTCCTAGCATACCGACTCCCTTTTTGGAAAGAGGATGAAAAGAAGAAGTTGAACAAAGGCAAAATCTGAAGTCAGTGTTGTGTTGAGTGACACAAAGCGTAATGACGAAAACGCAGTAAACCGAAATAATTGCTCGAGAACGAAAATTTCTTCCATTTTTCGGATTTCCAAAGCAAACAAATAATATAGAAACGCATGGAAATGATTCCATCAATCACGAAGGAAACTCACCATCAGAATATTTGCCATGTTGAACGTACTCTGCATGAACGAAGACTTGTGATCATCCCCACCGACCCCATGTCCATGTGCATCTTTCCCTTTTGCTTTCCCGTCCCCGTCAACGCTCCTCTCTTTCCCCCCACCTCCGCTCCCTTCCTCCCTCCGCTTCTCCTTCTTCCTCTGCCGATCGATCTGCTTCTCCCTTCGAAACCCAGGACTCTTCGTCACGTCCTCCTCGTCCTCTTCTTCCTCCCTCGAAGTCATCGTCGTCTGCTGCGGCTTCTGCTTTTGCTTCTGCTGCTGCATTTGCGAATACTGATACCCACCCACGTCGACCTCCAAATTCCCCGCGCTCCTCAACCCACCCGTCTTTTTGAGAACTTCCATCCGATAGGCGTGCGAATCCTTCTTTTGCTTTTGTCGGATTCCGCTCCCTCCGGCGGTGTCGGCGTCGAATCCGTGTGATTGCGATGGTTGCGGCATTCGATTGGGGAAGATGGCCGTGCCGTCGTCGGAGAACCGATAATCGAGGGACTTGAGGCGCACGAGTCCCTTTTTGAGCCAGGCGGGCGTTCCGGGCGTGGTGGGGAGGGTGGATGCGTCGGGGGTGAAGTACCCTTGTTTTTGGTTCTTGGATGACGATGAGAGAAAATGAGAGATGAAATGAATTGAGACAAGATAAGATATGATGAGATGAGATACGATACGATAAGAAAAGATGAGATAATATACATATATATTGGTCAATCAACCATCGGGCAATCCAGCAAAACGATACATTGACAATCCGTCAGAATGAATGAAAAAGACTCGACCAACCCGACAAACCGGACAGTAATGTTGGCTGCTTCGAAGTATCATGTGCACACCGACGCACAGACGCACGTACCTTCTTCCAATATCGATTCCTGACGCTGGGACTCTTGGTGTAAGTATCCACGCTCTTCTCGTCCATGATCGGCCCCGCCAGAATCATCATGCTCCTCTCGAACGTGGCCGGCCACGGCTTTTCCAATTCCTTGGCGAACGGCCCGTCGGCATCTTCTCCGTGAGAGAGGGAGGCGGTCGCGGTGGGAGTGGTGGCGGCGGAGCTGTGGGCGGAGGAGGTGGAGGAGGCGACGGAGGGGGGGAGGAGGGGGGAGATCTCGGTTAGGGGGGTGGGGGATTCGATGTCCGTGGATTCGGCATTGTCGTTCATGATGGAGGAGTGTGTGTGTGATTGTGATTGCGTGTGTGAATGCGAATGCGTGTTTGTGTTTGTGTTTGTGTGAAGTGAATCTGATTGTGGCTCTCTTGGCAAGTGATGCTGTTCTCTAAAAGCAGTCGCCGGGAAGAATGGTTGCCATCAATGATCTCTAGTACATAATTGCCGGTGGCCACGTGCGACTGCAATAGGCTGCCGATGGAGCAACGATCAATGAATGGTCGATTGTACTGAGTACTGAAAGAACTGGTGGAAAAGAGAATGTGGATGAGGATGATTATGGTTACAGTAATTATAATAATGATTATGATTATATTATGTTGTCGCCGTCGGGTGTGAAGTTGATGGATGGCTGTGAGCTGCTATAAGAGTGGATGGAATGATGTGTACTTTGATGATATCATGTAAGGACAACGATTTTTTATACATCATATAATGATCATGTAAAAAAAAACGAATGCATTCTTGACAGCACTTTGACGGCATCGCGCACCCACTCGACGAGATTCTCCGTATGGTACTGTACCCCCACGTTCATACATCAGAAAAAATTATGTTTTGGATTTTTTGTGTTTGAACGGAAAAAATATGTACTATGGTATATTGATGAAATACATGCGGTGTCACGATGGCGCGCCATTCTGGGCTTCTCTTCCATCACCTTCCTTGACCTCGGATGACGGATGGATGCAAGGGACGTTCGCGGAAAAAAGTAATTTACATCATCCTATTCAAGTCAGGAATCAGGAATCTCATTGAACACAAAATTATGAAAAAGCAAAATTTCTCGACTTCCCTTTTGGGAAACAATATGCATTAATAAAATGATAAATATACAATGATAAAATGATAATATATAATCATTCCGCTAAGAATACTCTCGATTGACCCATTCCCATTTAGGAGAGACTGAAATCATTATTTCAACTTGAAGGTCTCACTTCTGTCCAAATCAATATCGGAATCCGTACCAAAAAGATCGGCAACTGCCTTTGTTCATGACGTATATGATGGATGACAAGAACAACCTTTGGTACCATACTAACACCTTCGCTAGAATACAACCATTTTATATTATATATAATATTATTATCGACACCATGAAGACCGCCATCCTCGCCACCCTCCTCACCACCGCCGCCGCCTTCGCCCCCGCCCCCAAGACGGCCACCACCACCTCCCTCTCCGGCGCCTTCGACAACGAAATCGGGGCCGCCTCCCCCGAACTCGGCTGCTGGGACCCCCTCGGCTACGTCTCCAACGGCGACCAAGCCCGCTTCGACCGCCTCCGCTACGTCGAGCTCAAGCACGGCCGCATCGCCCAGCTCGCCGCCTGGGGATACGCCACCACCTGGTCGGGAGCGCGCTTCCCCGGCTGCGAGGATTTCCCCGCCGGTCACGAGGCCGTCTTGAAGATCGCGCCGATCAACTTGATCCCCGTCTTGGTCGTGGCCGGGGCGCTGGAGCTGACGTGGAAGCAGAAGGAGGGATCGTTTCCGGGGGATTTCTCGGCCACGGCGTTTCCCGTCGGGTTCGGCCCCTTTGCCAGGAACGAGGCCGATATGATCGATTTGAGGACCAAGGAGCTCAACAACGGCCGCGCGGCCATGATGGGCATTTTGGGGATGATGGTGCACGAGCAGATCGACGGAAAGCCTTTCATCTTCTTCGATAAGTTTGATATTTACACTCCTTTCGGAAACTAAAATGGAGCGGTGCGATTGCCACGTCGTGCTCCGTCCGTTGCGGGGAGGGAAGACGTGCCGGACATGTTGTAGAGCCGTACAACCTCTTCCCATCCTCCCTGTCGGTCGTATCAATCTGGATCGAGTTTTCGCTCTTGGTGCAAGGCAAGAGCTTTTTTTCAGGGCAAACCACATCGAGACGACCTTGATCTGAATTCTGAACATTCGAAGATATCTGTGATACAGCCGTATCTCGTTATCTTCCTCAAGCGATGCACTGGCCTGGACGTAGTCTCATAAGTAACAAGTACTATTTAAGTCCCCATTAAAGCTCTGAACTCGAACTCGTCTCGACGTCCTCGTCTCTTCTGAACGTTTTCGTATATTCCATTGTTAATGGTTCTACTGTCAGCAGGATGCAACTGTCATTTTGCGCGACATGTGTGGAATTGGATCATTTTACGTCACCATTACTTGTGGTAATCTCTTCATTCGTAAACCTCACTTTTTTCTCATCGTGCGACTCTCTATTTGATTGCTACCACATGCAGAACGCTCATGGAAGTACTACTACTTCCTAATTATGCAATGTAAACGAAAATAAGGAAATAGAGATGAAATGCATTATAAACCTGAAGAAACGGAACAACCATCACCTTTGATAAAAAGTAATTCAAATAGTCCAAGTCTCGTCCACTGTTATAGATTTATTTTCGTGGACCGTGGACGTTCGGAGCAACACGATCATTTGTAAAATCATGTAACGTTGCATATTCAAGAAGCCGAAAGTTGCGTCGTCACCGCTACGTTTTCGACATTTTTCAATCACGTTTCTTGCATCGTTTCCAGAGAGATCATCCTAAACAATATAGTCACATTTCATTTCTTCCTTAGATCACAACATAATACAGTGGCTCCATCCTCAATTCCTTAATTTCGGATATGGCAATCTCCATCTCCATCAAACACTTCCTTCCACACACACAAATGACATTCTTCCTCCATTTTCGTCATCCATCACTCTTTCTTCTCCTTCGCCTCAGCCCCATAGTTGATCATTTTCCATTCACTATTCTTTCCTTGCCACCCTCCCGAACAGCCATCCCCGCACCACCGCCACTAGTACCAAGGCCACCACCACGACTATTACCACCACCATTACCATCATCATAGTCGTCATCAACATTCCCCCCCGAATCGAAATTCAACTTCCCCAACAACCCATCGAGCCGTTCCTCCTCCCCACCCGACAAAGGCTTGGAACGCCCCTCGTCCCCGATGTTCCCAATGTCCGTGCAATACCACGCGCCGACGTTGGTGAAGAAGCCGGTGTTGCAGAGCGCTTCGTTTTTGGGTTGGATGGCGTTGGCGGCGGATGGATGGGACGGTAATGTCATTGTGAGCGTCAGCGTCAGCGCCAGCGTCAATGATGGGAGAGTGGACGAGATGGCGGATTTGGAGGATACTCTCGTTGCGATGGGATTGTTTGAATCGGTAGCCGTGGCCTCGAAGAAGGGGGCGGCGGCGCCTTTGTCGGAATGGAACGAAGGTGCTACTTCCTCCGACGGATCGGGCGACGAGGCCGTCGAGGGGACGACGTATTTAGGAAGGATGGACGTCGACGTCGTGGGGATGATTCGTCGGCGGGTCGTCCGCGGAGGAGGTAAATAAGAGGGTGCGAAGCCCTGTGATGGGAGGCACCATGTTTTTGAAAGGATGAATATTATTGGGATGAGGAACATCCTCTCTCTCTAGAGTAGTGTATATTATAGTAGTATGATTTGATAATATTATGACAACGTGTCATCATTGTAATGTCATGCGGTCGATTGGGAGCACTCGGGGTTGGTCGTCACTCTGCATCATCATGTTTCTTACCTTTAATGTTTATACTACAGTTTCATCATAAAGATACAGTTGGGACGATTATTACTAATTCCCATTTACATATTTGGCTCACGATCTTGCCGAGCTGCCTTATCTGACTGCGAATGATTTTAACAAGAAAGGTCTTTTTTTATCAATGCCATGACAAGACATTATTGCATCGGCATCGCCATTGCATGGCGAAGATGAATGCAAACACGATTTGAGGATGACAATGGCGTCATTGATGTCTCGTGGAAGGAATCCTCCTCGGCATTATCGGACACCTTCGACTCCGAAGATGAAACCGACAAGAAGAGAAAAAAAGTGGGGTTCTTCGACTGTGTGCTTCTTCGGCACATCAAACAAAGGATGATGTTGACATCGACGGGAGAGGTGAGAGAGGGGTGTGGGGATCTATCAAACGAGTTTGAATGATGACGTTCCGAGGGAGTGGCGAAGGGCGGGTGAGAAGGATTCCATGGCGGGTGGCAAGACTCAATAGCTATTTCTCTGTAGGGAGCATGATGGATGATGGAAGGGCGCAGTGTATTTGTATTTGCTGTTTGGAGTATACAACAATCTTTTGTGCTTTTTTTGCTTGCTGTGAATGAATTGTTTGCAGATTCCTTCAAACATTTTTTGATTTGACAACAATATTTCCGAGTCAAGAGAAAAACATCATCACCGACAATCCGAACCACCATCATATAATATTTTTCTGGAGGGAAAGAGAGAGTAGACTTTGTCCTTCTAAGGCAAAGAACATGAGAAAAATCCAGCAAGAGGTGTGGTAGTGCTATTATGTTGCATGAATTAATTTGCGTTTCCTTAAATCAGGCAAATGAGTGGGAAGACAGAGCAGAAGAACTCTAAGTGTAGCATATGTCATAAGTCTCTCACAAAATTCCTTGAAAGACCATCGGTCGATACTGACAGGGTTCATCTTTCAATGTTTCAACTTAGACTTACAACTACGTCCAAAGAACTCCAATTGTCTTGACATTTTTCCAGCTTTAAACCCAACCCAGATAAAGCTTTCTTAAATATTTCCTTATACTTTCCGGATACACCACGAATGTTTAAAAAAAAATTACTGCTACATTCCTTCTTTAAGTCTTCGTCTTTATGAGAAACAGAAATTCCTATATGACTCTGGCCACTGGTTATGCTCGATGAAAATATCCTCCTGTAGCAATAGTTGGCAAAAAGAAGAATATCACGTTTGGCTTCGAGCTCCTCCTTCTTGTCATCAATATTTGTAATGGCAATTTTCAAATCCACGGCTTCGCTTGCCAACGAAGTAGACTTCACACTGCCTTCCTCGAGGACGATCCCGTAGAAATCCAAATCGCGGAGAAACATGTCTCGATGGATCGAATTGGGAAGGGTCACACTGCCATAACGGAGATAGTCCAACACCCACTCAAAGATGCTGTAGTTGCGATCGATGAAGATGGGTTTCGAAGGATCCTTTAGCCACGTGTCAGAAACCAAGCTCGCGAGCATGGATCCCTCTTGTTTTTCGATGAACTCGCGAGAAATCTTGAATTCTTTCCCGCCCACATCAAATGTTACGATTTTGGGGGTATCATCGTGCTGGGTGTTTTCCTCCATGGTTGCAATCATCAACTCTTGGGATCAGAGTTGCTGCAGTGATAGGCAGAATGAGACGAATAGATGATGAGGTGTTTGATGCATTATTTTTTGTCTTGAAGAAATGAGGTGAAAATTTCATATCATAATATCTAAAATACTCACATCATAATTTCAAACAGACTCTCTTTCTGGACGAAATGGAGCGTTGTACTATGTAAGTGTAGTATCTCGTATTTTTGTCAAGAATATTGTCATTAATGAAATAAAAAAGTTCACAACCATCAAATGTATTGTCTCTTGTGTGTGTGGACACAGCAAAAATTCAAAGCCAAACTCACTTAAAACAATCCTCATTTGTCTTATTGTTTTTCTAAGAGAGAAAGTTAAGGAACTTCACCAGTAAGAGACATAATCATCCTCGTCCAAAATAAAGTTGCAACTTTTCCCATCCTCCACCATACTCATCTCCCACAACAACCAATTCAACATACAAGTCCAATTTCTTGCCACCAACTGGAGAGGTAAAAGTTCACTGTTGGGATCATCGCCCAAAGATACATTCATCATTTTGACACTTTGCATAATTAATGACTTTTCTTGAATGCATGCTTTCATGAAATTGGATTTGACCAAAGGCAATAATGATGATTAACAAAGTATTGATAATGCTGAGGCTGTGATTGAAACTAAATACCAAATGGGTTCAAATTGTACCAGAAGTAATTTTGAGATGTATGAAAATTCAGGCTTTGGCGTATTTGCTAAGCAGTATTTTGTGTAACTTTGTGATTATCTTTTAAAGAATCAATTGAGTAAACTGAGAAAATGCCAAAACAGACAAATTGAAAAGAATGGGAACGTCATTTTTGAGGTTTGTTCTTGAGGAAAGTGAAACTAGACTTGAAATTATTCATTCATACATGGAGAAAAGGATTGTTCAGTAGATGCAATGACAAGTAGACATGTCCTTGATTCTTGATTCCATGGTTGCTTGGTTCAGACTGTCTCTAAGTTCAAATTAAATTAGCATATACACCGAAAGGAATGTTGAAAAGTATATTATTGAGATGTTTTTGTCTAGATCATTCAAAATTGGAGGCAGTATTACAAAATTGTTGAATCAGTTTGATGACTGATGATTTCGAAAATCTAAGG